>NJDC01007410.1:201907-212811 GCA_002245475.1 Calephelis virginiensis
CACTTTATTAAAGTAAAGTATCGAGAGCCGTGCAATTGAAATTACGACCTTAATTAATATTCACATAGTTTAAAACAATTATATGGCATACTTTATTTGCATAATGGGAGACCAAATATTTACAAAGGTTTAGTAATATGTGAGATTGAGAAAATTAGTGATCCCCTTGCAAATTGGTATAAAAAAACCTACATTCCATTACAAAAACTTGAAAATTTACTTAAAATACAACATATCTGAAAAAATATTTAAGAAAAAAATATTTTCACTAAAATGCAGACTTGATGAATTGCTCAAGTGCACTGTACAGTAAAGTTACTAGTTGCAGGTGAAAAGAGATGGCAACACCGGTATATTACATCATAGGCAGTCAAAACATCTTTACTTAAAAAGCGACAATATTTAAAAAAGAAAGGTAAGGAAATCAGATGTATTAAAAAACAAAGATTAAAATTGTATGTAATGATAAAATTGTTTCCTTTTCGGTAAATCCGTCATATTTATTAAATATAGCCTTGTGATTAGCAAAATCGGCCTTGGTCTTGAGTTTTACTTTTGTAAAACCAAAGCTCAACACTAAATGCTCTAGTCTTAATACCGATATTATAGCACATATTAAAAATTATTTATTTTCTGCTGTTAAGGAAAAGACGCAAGAGTAAAATAGCCCATATCTGAGAACTAAAAACCCATAGGTATATTAAGTAAGCCACTGTTAGTAGCTCTGTTAACAATTTGTAGTTAACTTGAACAATATCAGCGCTTCTCGGACGTTTATTTACGTCCCCATGTCAGTGCTTTCCAAGTTTTGCACTGTAATTTAATTAGAACGTTGCTACTTTAAACTTGATTGGATTAAGTTTGAAATAGCTTGTCTAATGTTGGCATCTGAAACAATATAACATAATCATTGTATCTGATTGATTCAAACAGTCTAATCCTAAAATAAGTAAATTTAATTGTTCATCGTTTCTCAAATATTTATGAGTAACGTTAAGTTGACATTACAGTCTATATCACAGTGTGACAAAGATTCGAAAGATCAGGTTGAACCGTGAAATACTTTATGTTTTTGTTTATGTTTATGTTTATTGATAATACGGCTACACTACTACTACATACTACAGTTTATTGTACACCATTCTAAACTGAGATAAAATTTGGAAAAATGTTATTTATAATGCAAAGAAAACTAAACAAACCTAGATTTTCTTTTTATTATTCTCATGGTTCCCATAGATTTACTTACAAATTTTATCCAACGAAGACGTCTATGCATGTCTATTCCATTTTCAAACAGTGTTTAGACAATTGCAGTTTTAAATTGATATATAAATGAAAAGAAAATATCAGGTGTAGAGAAATAAACTCACCGTAGCCAATATGGTGGTTTGTGTTTCTAGCGGCGGGCGAGTTCGTGCAGGACATAGGAAGCGCGCTGAGTGGCGGTCGAACGTGCGCGGAGTCCGGGGTGCAGCTTGTTGAATGGGATCGGCTTCCATTTGAACGATGTGTATTTGTTCACCTCCTGTAAATTGTTCATTAAATGTTCAAGATTAACTTGACAATTTAGGAAGTCATTGTTATGCAAGTAACATTTACATAAAATTTCTAAACAAACTTTAATTTTATACACGAAAAATATGTAGTGACGTGACGTGATAAGATTGATATCTTACGATTACGATGTTGTACGGTAGTCAAATAAAATTTAGAACGAAGAAATGAAACTAAAAAAAAACGGTTGCCTGTAAAGTCGGTTTTACGGGCGAAGATTTTACGTGACAACGTCTTTTTCTCGGTAAAATATTTATTGATATGAATATTATTAAATTGCACAATAGGAACAAGGAATTGAATGAAAATAAGAAATGCACAAATTTTAACTATAGAAATATATTTTGTTTAGTAAAACATTGTACCGGTTCGGCGGGCCTCTCTCTCGTTCAATGACTTATCGTAACAGACGTGAGCGGGCGTTACACTTTTTCAAGAGTGACTCCGAGCCACAACCTAATTTAAGACGTTGTCACGTCAAAACAAGATGACATTGTATTGCTCTTGGTCTGCACGAGCACGGTACCAAGGGTGATGTACCTGCACGGCAGCGGCGGGCGGCGCGCGCGGCGCGTCTGCGGCCAGCACGCGGCAGAGGGCGCCCGGCGGGTCGGCCGTGAACCGCTCCGCGCGACCGTACACCGCCGACACCTCGAGCGCGCGCAGCCCGCGCCGCATGCGCACCACGCCCACCACCTCGTACTGCCAGATCCAGTAGCCTGGACACAACACACGCACGTTACTTCCTCACTGCCACATCCGTTACTCTAACTTACCGATGGAACGGAATCGGAATTCAGTGTCAGAAAGTGGTGGCAAGATATGTTTTATTTAAGGACAAATAAAAACAATTTTTATAAACCTTTATAATTCTAATTAAAATATCATAAATAGACAGGGAATGAAATTAAAAATTACCGTATTTTCAATTATAATTACAAAATTAAACAGAATTGGACAAAACCAAAAAATTAACTACACTTAAACTTCTATATATTTACTTGAAAAAACTCACATACTTTATTTTTTAAGTTATTTTATCCTTTTCTGGGACCGGCTAAGACCTTTAGGCCATGTTGCCACGTCTTCCGTATTAATAAGTTCATTCATTAGACATAGAATATTCATAGGTAGTGTCATGTCAGGGTCTTGAATAAAGCGGTGGCTTCTTCACTCGAGCTTAATAAGTGATATTTGGCGGAAAAATTTACTAATTTTACTCATAATACATACAAGTCCAATAATTACGAAAAAACTACAACTATCTTCTTTCACGACGGCGCTAAAACCTTTTTTTTACTTTAATTACACATTTGAACGCCTCTGATAATTTACTGCTGTGTATGTATTGTGTCGAAATTTAAACAATCAGCACATAAAAATAACTGTCTGGCGATAGCGACGGACCTTTGCACGATAGTACGTTTGAAGGTTTTTTAAAAAAGCATCTCAGCGTCAAGTTGCCAGCCCATTTATCACATTTTCTGGTTTCTGCAGTTGGTGCTGGTGTGAACTATATTTTTATACAATTAGAAATTTCGTCAACTTATCTATATTTCAAACAAAATAAAAAATAGCCTTACCATGAACAACCAGTCTCCTTAGGTGAGTGCACTGCCAACATAGGAGAATCAAAGCACTCACGTTAAATGGATCTTGCTGAAAACAAATCAGATTAAGAAACATAAGTATTAGGTTCGTGAAAGTGTAAAATTAGGCAAACATATTATATAAACCGCCCCTATATCCTAGACTATTATTTAGGCTATTCCGGGATCACCATTTTCAGACCCTATTTTCAGACCTAGAATAGCGATTCCTGTGTCATATATCTAGTCAAAAAAATGTCGGTAATGGATTATTTTTTTATGGTTCCAAATTTGACTTTAATTTTTTTAATGTTGTTAGATTGGCGCAAATGTCAATTTTGCAAACGGAGGTAGGCTTGATTCTGTTATTTATATTAAATACAGTGCTACTTTTAGTCATATAATATTTAGTGTGTATTGCGAATTTCATAATGGACAAAAACATAAGTTTTGTCTTTTTGTCTGAAACCGAAAAAACCACGCCATACTCTTTCAAAAATCAAAGTCATGTTAATTGATTTCTTTGACTATCGCAGTGTTTGCATTTGGAATTCTTGCTGGAAAGTAAAAAGGCAAATAAAGAATATTATTTGAACGTTTCGCTGGGTTTAAGAGTGTTGATTCGACGAAACAGGCCAGATTTATGGAATAAAAATTCTTGAATTTTTCACCACGTTAATGCGCCTTCGCACAAGGTCATCATTGTAAAATAATTTTTGACTAAACACGCAACAAACACTCGAGCTACCACCATATTCACCAGATACACTATTTTCTTTTTCCTAAACTGAAATTACCATTAAAAAATGTCTTACCATCAGGAAATCCGTCTGCTTGTTTGCCTTCCAATATCATAAAAAAATGAGACTTGGTCGTTAAATGTGGGCTTCTTAAATAAGCTCAAGAGTCGCTCAGCGTGCTATGACTCGACAGCGTACTCGGTGTTTCACTGCGTGATATGATCCGTAATTCGGTGATCCGCAAGAGAACGAGAGTAGAGAGGTTTTCACACAAAATTTTCCATAAACGATACGATACTAGTAAGTATCGCTACTTTGCAATCGGTACTGAATAAGTATCGATACTTGACGACCGATACCAGTATCGAGAAAAATATCGATACCCAAGTGGTATCGTTTCATCCCTAATTATGTGTTATTAATCTTTTCCCGGTACTTTCTTGACCGAGTAGTATGTACACACTTGTACAAAATAGATATGGAGTTTAGTTAGTCTGTCATCAAGGCGTATCCGAAAGATCTATCTTGTACAGGTTAGTTCGCAATAGTAGAAAAAATGTTGTATTGGGGAAGATACCTTTCAGTGTTTGCGCAGACAGTAAAGCATTCAGTCATTATTCACTATTAACCTATTAATATTATAAATGCGAAAGTTTGTAAGTATGTATGTATGGATGTTTGTTACTCTTTCACGCTCGAATGGCTGAACGGATTTGTCTGAAATTTGGAAGACATATAGATTGTGACCTGGATTAACATATAGGCTATTTTTAATCCCGATCGCACACCGGGTTTCTGTGAAAACGCGGGCGAAGCCGCAGGTAGCAGCTAGTAAGACATAAACTGTCATATATCTTAGAGTTTCGATGAATCTTCAAGTATAAGTTACAAGTTATATTTCGTAAAGAATTTTAGGAAAGATAACTTGTAGTGGATATTTCTAGCCGATTAGAGTTGGTGCTAAACAGAAAGGTTTTAAAATGCCTTAAGTCCTACGGTATCCAGTTAAGATTTCCGTCGAATCTGCTTTATCCAAAGTGCAAAAGAACAGGCTGTGTTAGGTGTGACTACGAGATCATGTTTGCAACCAAAGAGTATATAAATACTACGTAATAAGAGGCGGGACTTCCATAGATACATAGCAAACCCGAATTTGTATAAAGTTTACTTGAAAAAGTATACCCCGTATAATTTGAAAGTAAGTCTACAGGCATTCAGATATAAGGGAAGTAGTGTCATATGATTTGGACGAATAAAAAACATAGCAAACTTATTTTTTTAATTTTTTGATATGAAAGTTGCGCTAAACTGTTTGCAACTAAAAATCACTTGAGTACGTACTTATACATAGGATTGTATACTCATGTGGAAATTGAAAGGCTTACCTCGAGTAAATTAAAGTCGGTGAATCAGAAGCACTTAAATAGTGTCCTCAAACTGATGAAATGTCTCTCGAGCTCTCGAGTATAGACAAAATGGACAATGCAGTTCTTCTTCTTCTTTTTTTATAAATATGGATTTTTTATCGTTTTTCACGACTACTTTGCCAATGTCAAGTTAGTTAATTAGCTAATTCAGTCAGTCACAAGTCACTTTGTACAAAGTCATGTCAGGTCAGGGTCTTGAGTAAAGCGGTGGCTTCTTTACTCAAGCTCATCTAGGAGATTTGACGGCAGCGAGGAAATAGACGATATACTAATTTCTTCATGATTACTTCATTTGTGCACTTTCACTGAACAAAATTGATTTAATGCCCACCTAAATTAACCTATTTACTCGATACAAACACGAAATTCAATAATAATGAAAAAAATTACGACCACCTACATTCACGATGGCGTCGAAACTCCGACAATGAGACTCCGTTAATAGAGAGAGGCAATGTTTGACAGCAAAATATTTCGAATGTTGAATGACTAACACAATCCGCTCTTCAAAACAAAGCAAACTTGTACTTGCAAATAGTAATACTACTCTTTGCGTACATGTTTGTTTTCTTAGGAGATATAGCTTTATATACTTTAAAGTCTTTAGGTAATTATACGTATCTTCACGCCCATATCCCCGAAGAGGTAGGCAGAGGTACAACCAAGGCACCCACGACTAGCCGAAGACACTAAGTCCCACAATGTGATAGGTGGCAAGCCTATCGCCAACCGGGCACATTTCCAATCCCGACCAACTTTTTTTTTTAATTAGAAAATTGGAAAAATCCAATTTACTTTTTGTTGGCCGACCCGGGATTCGAACCCGGGACCTCATGCAGTCAAGTCCAACACCCGAACCGCTAGACCACAGAGTCGATCGGTAATTATATATAATAAATTATAAAGTATAATATATAGTCCAATAACATGGAAAAAATACGAATTCAAAAATATACTATTTTAGTAGGCAAAGAGTATCGAGTGCCAGACCTCACAATCCTGACTAACCTGTCTTGCTTCCTTCACATTCATAACCCTTTTCATACAAACACGCCGGTTTCGGAGACTCTTGACACCACCCTTGGATAATATCCTAATATATCTGCCTACCCCGTAAGGGACTTGGCGTGAAGATATGTATGTATGTTCAAAATACTACTTACCCGAACGTTGGGCATAGACTTGATAGTTCTATAGTAGACATCGAACGAGTCATACGGACAGTCCACCCAGACAAACTCTTGCAACGTCGATTTGTAAAGATGCACCACGTGGCTGATCAACGGGAAATACATCTGAAAAAATATATTATATTTGTCTATCTTATAGTAAAAAGACGGTGTCATTAGTTCAAACATGGTTGAAACATTACGGAAATAATGAAGCGCTATATCCAATTACTTCATTGGGCACTAGGACGCGATTTCATAATACTTTTTTCGAAAGATAGCAAACGATTCCGAAAGGGTCACAAATAAATTTCATCAACATCCCACCAATGATGACGTCGTCAAGATAAGTGAATAAAAATTGCATTATTAACACTTTAACTGCCCATGCATTACATGTAATGCACTGGGTAGCTGGCTCGATACGTCCGTGCATAACATGAAATGCACTGTGTAGTATATCGCGTTGATCATAATATCACAACATAATTGAAGACGTGAATGGATAAAGGTGTTACGTCACAATTTTGAGTTAATTGATGTTAATATTTTACATATATTTAATAACACCATACCGACACTACATTTAATGCATTTGAACTAACGTATTGGACATTTGGTAATGGAGAAGCAACTATATTTTTGGGACAGTGAAAGTGTTAAGTATACTCAAAAACCACTAGTCGGATCATGATGAAATTATTATGAGACCGCCTCTAACGAAAAAAGAAAAAAGAACCATCAAAATCGATTGGCTATTGACTGAGTAATCGCATAACAGACATACAAAAAAAACACAGTTAAATTGAAAACATTCTCCTTTTTTAGAGCCGGTTAAAAATAATTAACAAAGGCTGTCCGAATGCTATCAATATGACGAATGCCATTATTCAATTATTGTCCGACTCTTCACGCTTAACTTCACGCAGTTACATTATTTTATCTGGAATATGTTTAAAAAGCAAACACAGAGCGGTATTACACTATTAGATATATTCTTCAGTCAGGTCTGAATTTATGGTGGGACCCTACACTTAGAAGTTTATGAACATATCAGCCCAATTCCTATATGTACGCTACATCCTCGCCAAGTCCCTAACAGGATAGACAGACAATGTCAAGTGTCAAATTTCCTGCAGGTACGTCTAGCTTCCTCCACATTCATTACTCTTTCATAAAAAACGCCTGTATCAGAGATTCTTAACGCCTCTCTCGAATAAAACCCCGAGTGATTATTTGGCCGTGGAATGTCAACCTAATTCTCCCCGGGTAATACATCCATCTACACTCGTATTATACATCTTCTCCTTTATTCCATATTTATTCCATTCTCACCTTTATTCCATATTCTCAGTTTTACACCAACACTTTCCTACAATTCCGCTCTCTCACTGATCGCACTATTACGAAGCGGTCAGCGAGCGTTACACCACAGATTTTCCGTAACGCTCTCATTTTGACCGCATTTAACCTACTTTCATACCTTTTCTGACATACCCAACTCTCGTTTCCATACAATAACGTTGGAATAAGCACAGAATTATGCAAAGCGAGTCTAGCTTTTTGACTGAAAACCTCGCTTTGCTTACCTAACGCTCCATTCACACTATTCCCTGCAAACACTCCCCTCTCTAAATCCGCGGTGTACCTTCCACCCCTGCTAAAAGCGCAACCAAGATATACAATTTCCAACAATGTAATACTTTTATGCTTTTCTGAAATAACCAACTCGCACTTCTATAAAGTAACACAAGAATTATGCAAAGAGAGTCTAGCGTCCTGAATCACAGCCTCGTTTTATTAGTGATGAAATTACGGCAGTGTTTGGCGCTGTCATTTTCCGGTTAGGGGAGTAAAGTAGACTTTCAAATAAAACCTGACATCCCGGCCACAGAATAGCATCGCACCTGTTATTTTATGGTTTCTATCATTAGGCCATGATTATCTTTAACTAACAACAGGGAGTACTTGATTATTGGCCATAAAACAGAGAATTTTAGATACCTATACAAAAGTAGTTTTTCCATTGTATTGAAAAAAATCCAATTAATATTTAACGCATTATATTTCTTTTTTCTTTCTTTTCTACACATGAGTATTACAAGCAACCAATCTTTGATTATACTCGTATCTCCATAACATAAGGTTGCGTGGAAGTGATCGCTTTTTTGAATAAGTTTTATTTTTGGTGTATTTATTTTTAATATATTTTGGTGGGAAATAAGGAATTATTCTATTATTTCTAGAATATTCACGCAGTATATAGGTACTTCAATGAATTAATAATATAAAATATGTTCGTAAATAAATTGCACTGATATTATACTAATGTCATGCTAAGAAGCTGCCTGGTACCGAATCGTACCAGCGATGTGGAAATATTGCAGCACTTACCGTTTTACAGAACATGACCTTGAAAGATACAAGCGATAACCCTTCAGTCAACACATTATCCATAATTTCTGTAAACCGTCGCTGGGGTACTGATACCTGCCAACAATTATTATACAAGTTTAATAAAAGTAGGCACTAGGTTTTGTATTATTTTCAAAATAACACTTATTTAATTAATTAAAGTATTATGTGTTTTATTATTTTAATTTGTATGCTATCTTGATAATTTTAGTGTTTATATATTTAGATTATTTTATATATTTAGTTTATATATTAGATTAGATAAGTTTAGAATTAGTGATCAATAAAAAATATTTATTTTGTCTGTAACATTAAACGTTTAACCCTTTTATTTGTTATCCAGATCACCGGCTAGCAGAAACTTTCAGCGTCAGGATGTGACGAGCCCACCGCCCCTGATGGTAATCTAGTGATACTCTTCACTAGGGTAGTGGTAGTGTTCAACTGCTAACCTTGATTGATAACATCGCCTTATTTTTACCGTCGTAATATATTTGATATTTTCCATCGTCAGCGCTTGTTAAAACCTCCAAATATTCATATTTTTAAAGAAAGATTCACTTGTACTGTTTTACTAAAGTAATAAATTATAAGTGATACTCGTAAGTAAAACAGTACAAGTGTTTCTTTCTTTAAAAATATGAATTACGGTAGCGTCAGTGCTCTTTTCGTATTCTGAGTTGAAGAGCGTGGTAGCCGGTGGACTCGCACATGTGGTTAAAATTAAGAAACCGAGTTAAAATGGCGAATCAGAAGTAAATTGTAATAGCTACGGTGCCTATACACGACGGATATCTCTTGCTACCAGGAAAACCGTGAGCTTGTTAGCGTTTTATAATATATATATATATATATTCAGTAACTGATTCAGAATTTTATATATAAAATTCAATTGCTGTTCGTTAGTCTCGCTAAAACTCGAGAACGGCTAAGCCGATTTGGCTTATTTATGTTTTGATTAATTTATGGAAGTCCAGGTAAGGTTTAAAAGATAAGAAAAAAGGAAAAGTCAGAAAAACAACATTTCAAGTTTTCCTATACAAACTGAACGGGTGGAACGAAGTTCGCCGGGACAGCTAGTTTACAATATAAATGGTGATCTTAACTAAATTCGTATGCCAATTTCGAATTAAATCTGTTGTCCACTTAATAAAACAGTTGTAGATTACTATTATTAATTCACACACATCAAAAGAGTAGGTTTCACAGTTTATATTCCACGTTAAAAAGTTTAATATGTTTATTCTGAGCTACGGCAGATGCAGAGTCAAAATGATAATGGTCATAAAAAAGTCTTATCGAAAATTACCCTTATAGTATAAAATTATAAGAAGCGAGTGCTTAACCCAAAGTGCCTGACGTTGTCTATTTGTAAGTACTAAGAAAGGATTCTCATGGGTATAAGCAACACCTACGTACACAATATATAATACAAATATTGCATCAAAACTTGAATCTAAATATTAACAGTTTAAATTGTATAAAAACCAAAACAATGATTAAAATAAAATGCAAATAATACATTACGTAGTTTTTGCATTTAAAAGAATATAAATAAACATTGAAAATATTGAACTTACAATATTAATGGCGACGGGTAAGTCCTTCGGCCAGTGTAGCCGCCGAAGGGGCAGGCCTTGCCACAGTCCGATATTAAGAGAGAGCTGAGATAGGTGGGGCAGTTGACTCAGGGTTTGAAGGGTGGCTGAGTTCAATTGTTCGTAGTCCAAAGATACATACTGAAATTAGATATACTAGTTAATGGGTAAATTATTCCATGCGTAACTATTGTCACGCGTAATTTATCACGTGTATAAATTATCTCACGTGTTAATAAATTTTGACGCGCATAAATTACCAAGTATTATCGCCTCTGTGGTCTAGCGGTCCGGGTGTTGGACTTGACTGTTCGAATCCCGGGTCGGCCAACAAAAAGAAAATTGGTTTTTTCCAATTTTCTAATAAAAAAAAAATGTTGGTCGGGATTGGAAATGTGCCCGGTCGGCG
>NJDC01007412.1:18806-74926 GCA_002245475.1 Calephelis virginiensis
CCCCCCCCCCCCCCCGCCCTTCTTGCTTAGCGAGCGGGGCACCTGTGGTCTGCTCGGCTCCGGCAGACCGGCGACATTCTTTTTTACTGTAGACGTTTCTGTATCTTGATACGTTTTTCTGTTGGCAAGCTGTACTCCTCTACTGGCCGGTGGCTTCATGGCCGACGCTGCGTTCCCCGAGGTGGTCGCAGTCCCCTCAGTTGACTCGGCTTCCTGTTGCGACGTTAATTTGCGGCCTTTTCCTTCAGAACGTGTCACCGGCATAGACTAGCTTCTTTTTTCAATATTCTTCACGGATCCGGATCAGAAGGATCATAAGATGTGTACTATAGCTGGATTGGTGAAGAAAAACAGCATTTAGTCGAAGCTTCTTTATTTGTAGATGAGTACAATCTTCATAGCTTGCCTTTTTGAATGTGTTTTTATTAACAAAAAATGCGTCTTTTTATACAATTTTCTGAGTTAGTATACTGCAATGTGATTGGCTAGCCAATCAGAATACATTATATTGACCAATCAAAAATTAGAACATAAATTTTACTTAAGGTACTAGCTGTCTTACGGTTGTACCGTATGGAGAGCTGCGGTTCTAAAACTTAATATTTTAATTCTACAAAAAGTACAGTGAGTCTTAATGTTATTTTTTAAAGACAAATGAAGTTACTGTTATGCAATGCAATGATAAAGGGCTCTACTGTACGGGTTTAACACATGAAACTAAGAAAAATAGACTACTTATTTGTTAAATTATAGTTACTCTTACATTAAAATATACACATCAACACTTTTATACACTAAAAATTCGTCACAATTTACACATTTTGGTTATCCCGCCCACTAACGAAAACAAAATTAGTCGAATTTCAAACTCATTAAAAAGAAACTAAGAAAGTAGATGTTATTTTCAATGATACTATTATAGATAACATAGATTTTACTAACTTCCTAGGTATAAAAATCGATAAATTTTGCAATTGGAAATCACATATTGATTAACTTTGTAATAAAATTGATAGGTTTGTATATGTATTAAGAAGAATAAGAGAAGTAGCAGGTCTGAATGCATCTCTCTTAGCTTATCATGGATATGTTTCTTCAATTTTGCAATATGGGATCCCCATTTGGGGAAATTCTGTAGACTTAATTAGAATATTTAGAGTACAAAAGAAGTGTATACGGGCGATATGTGGAGTTAATCAGTTACATTCATGCAAATCACTGTTTAAGTCGCTCAAAATTTTACCTTTACCATGCTTATATATCTTGGCTGTATGTGTATTTGTAAATAAACATCATCATTTGTTTCAAACAAATGCTGAAGTATTAAGAATTACACACTTCAGAAATAGTAAGAAACTACATGTGCCTAATCAAAAACTTAATATTTATAAAAATAATGTATATTGCATGTCCGTTCGTATATGTAACCAAATTCCTGATAGTCTGAAATCACTTCCAGTAAAAAGATTTCGAAAGAAGGTATTTGATTTGCTATTAAAGAAGACATATTATAGTGTTGAAGATTTTCTTGCTGACAAGCGTAAATAAATAAAATATATATTTATTTTTAATAACTTTAAACCTAATTTAAGTAATAAAATCATGGTTGCCGGGGAGTTTGTTTCGCCGTTTCTTCTCCCGACTGGCTAGGTTTGGAAACGGTGGTAGTGTACGGTAGATAGGACTAAAAATTAATCTACCTTTAAATTAATGTATAATAAATTATAAAATGTATGTTCATAAATAAATAAAATGTTTATTAAAACGTAAATAAGGGCTGTGATTTAAATGTACATTTTTATAGAAATATTTAACTTCTTCAAATTAACTAAATATTTGCACACCACAATGTGGTAGAATATGTTGTATTCTGAAATATCTTTATAACAACTTTTTAACTCACATATTCCGCAAATAAATAATTTTAATTTCATTTTCATTTCATTTCATTTCATTGATTGTGCGTCCAATAAACTAAGAAAGTAAATAGATTATCAGGAATTCAAAAATAAAAACTTATATTTTCCTATGAGTAAACTCATTAAATTAAATAAGCATATCTTAAATAAAAAAATGAGTAAAAGCAAATATTATATCTGCTGAATATAAACAAAGAAAATAGTGTTGAATACTATAAATACAAGATTAGAAAGGGACTACACGTTAATATTAATGTTTTAGTTTGATAAAAACATGTTCAAAAACATCAAACAGAAAATAATTCTTGATTCTACAGTGAAAAATGGTACTATACCCTACTACTTCAGGCAAAAAATTGCTAATAAATCATTAAGTATTAACTAAATGGCTAATATTATGCGTTAATAAATTTAAGTTGTTGCATCCAAACATTGCTTGTGCATTAAATAAACATAATTCTTCAAGCCGCTTTAAGTGAACTGGGAGACTTTCTAGGTTATAATACATGTTATTTGTCTTTCTGAAACTTTTCTTAAGTAAGGTTCTTAACACAATTTTAAACTTGATGTATACTATACAGCTTCTTATTACTCGCGAATTAACCAGCGTCGTGGTGGCACCTGCATATTAGTAGTGCAAGGCGCAAGCCACTTTTAAGTATCTCAAAATATTACCATAATATTGGTTATATACGAGGGCCATTCAATAAATTTTTAGCCTAAAAAAAATAAAGAAAATTAAAAATTGGCTTGCAGACAGGCATAAATAAAAAGATATTTGCAATAATATCAATTTATTATAAATGCCGTTTCTTCTTCTGCCTGGTTAGGTTTGGAAACGGTGGTACGAGGGTGGATCCAAAAGTTCTAAGCCCGATCAAGAAAATGAAAGAAAAGTGGATCTAAATTTATTTTTATTTTTCGACATAGTCTCCATCTAGCTCAACACACTTCTTCCACCTGACCTGCAACTTGTTTATCCCTTCGAAAAAAAAAGATTACGGAAGGTCGGTGAAATAGTAGTTTACTGCGACTATCACCTCATCTTTGGTCGAAAATTTCGAGCCACCTAAGTGTTTTGTTAAATTTGGAAATAAATGATAATCCGAGGGGGCTAAATCCGGCGAATAAGGTGGGTGGGGCAGCAATTCGTAGCCACAATCATGGATTACAGACATTGTTTCAACCGAAGTGTGAACACGTGCATTGTCTTGATGAAATAAAACTTTCTTACGCAACTTTTTTCTTTTATTTCTTCACGGAGTCTTCGTAAAAGATTACAATAATAACTAGAATTCATAGTTTGACCTTTCGGTAAATAATCTACAAAAATAATGCCCTTCGCATCACAAAAAACAGAAGCCATGACTTTGTTAGTCGACAAAACGACCATAGCCTTTTTCGGTGTAGGAGAGTCTGATCTTTTCCACTGTTTGGATTGTTGCTTTGATTCAGGAGTATGGTGGTGAACACAGCTTTCAGTCTCAAAAAAGTTCCAAACAGTCTCGCGAAATTGTGTATCGAACTCGTTTTTGTTCAGCTGAAAGCAACCTCGGGACCCAGCGAGCAGAAACCTTATGGAACCCCAACTCTTCCGTTATTATGTGTTGCACCCGGCCATAACTAATGTTTGTTATCTCAGCTATCTTACCAATGGTCAAACGTCGGTTACCCAGTACGAGATCACAAATTTTATCGATGTTTTCTTTTGTGGTAGAGGATGTAGGCCTTCCACTCCTAGGATCATCTTGATTGCTCTCACGACCGCGCTTAAACTCAGCTACCCACTTCTTGACACTGGAATACGATGGAGCAGACTCCCCCAAAGTGCTCACCATATCTTGATGGATGTCTTTTGGTGATAGGCCTTTTTTATTGAGGCACTTAATGACTGCACGGTGTTCAATTTTCTCCATTATTGAAAATTGCGTCAGATTGCTTCAAACAAATAATCACAGAAAATTTATATTGTGCAGTATCGGAATGAAACTGCGCACAATAAATCAATATGACACATACTAACAAATTACGGTAGATTTTAAAAAGATGTCATAGCTCCATGTAGGTTAGGCCACGAACTTTTGGATCGATAGTTTACGATAGACGGGTTTATATTTATTTACATTTTAAAATTGTTTTTAAATTTTAGTCAATATGAAAAAAAAATATTAAAGTATGTGTAGGTATGTACTTAATTAAATATATTTTTACGACCCAGCTAGCAGTGGGTCTGTTAGTCTAGCGCATTGTTTTAAAAATGTTTGATTTATTTATTTGAGATCATAAGGCAGGGTATTTTTCTCTGCGTTTCTAAAGCCGTGTACTATTGCTATATGTTAGACAAAGTGCGAGGTATAAATGTTGTATTAATCTACTTTCAGGACATAGCAGCGGGGTTGTTGCTTTCTTCCGCACTGCTGTTGGTGTTGATACCGACCGTCGACCAACTAGATGGGTTCCTGCTGACGTCTCACTGGGCTCCTATATTTGTGATAGCAATATCCATACTAGTTATTGTCTACTATCCACAGTCTGATAAGTGGACCCCTACTAGGTATGCTAATTTTTATATGGCTTTTATTTATAATATAATAATACAGACAAATAAAATGTTTCCCTGATGCTGTCAAATAATACTTAGAAACTTAGAATAGAGTGGTTGTCTTCGTCCACCTGCAACTGTTTGGAACTTCTTACTGCAGTAAACAGAATACAAAGCTGTATTAAAAATACAAACTTGAAGTCGTTTGTGTTGCGATTTCCATTGCGTATAATATTTTCTTATTGAAGATATTTCTTGCTGGAGGTTGGACTTGGTTATATATGGTAGACTTGCTTACGTGGCCAAATAGATAGACGCACTGGTAATATCTGTAATGTATATAGGCGATGTTTGTCTACCACCAGGAGAAAAGTTGCCTTGTTCACTAAGCTTAAAAAATATTTTCTTTATGGAGCATTTCTGACTGATTTCTGTAAAAAAAAATACAGAAAATACCCAGATGCTAGTCATATGATGATACTCGCGGATGATCAGAGAAGTTAGAGGTGCACGCTTATCTCTCGACCAACAAGGCGCATTTTTAATCAGCTTGTCTCCGTATTTAACATCTGAGTCTTGAAACTCTGGTTAAATACCAATTTAGAATAACAAGAGATGCCAGTAATGTCTGCACGCGTGTGACCATCAGACGCGTGTGGCCGCACTTGGCCCGCACTGCGGACGCGGCGCACTGTGGTGCTTCCGCTTTGGTCGCGCAGATTTTGCCAAAGTTTTTATACGTAATCAATGAAAGCTTTTGCGTTGCGTTGCTGTATAAGGCGCGGATATATTTATCTATCTTCTATTAAATAAGAATGTCCTCCAACCATTTCAAAATTTCATTTGACTTATTCCACACAACAATTTACTCCTAGCGTAGGAGAAATAATTGTGATCGTTCAAAATGCCACAATAGTAGGCACCTAAAATCACCACAATAATTTCTATCATTAAATAAAATAATACTCTTTGAATTATTTTTGTTTATATAATACACATTTTTTCAATAAGATTGCATACTTAAACTATATTTTACAACATAATTTAGGTATTATTGTAAATCATTTTATTTTTCTGAATTTTGTCAAGGAAGGGAGTTAACAATGAGGTACCTTCTACTTTCAAACACGTTGAAGTTTATTTTCAAAGAGGAGCTATTGATCCCTCTGACTGACCTAATCGTTAATGTCAATTCGTATATATAACAAAATTCCTGATAGTCTTAAATCACTGCCTTTAAAAAGGTTTCGAAAGAAGCTATTTGACTTGTTGTTAGATAAAGCTTACTATAGTGTAAACGATTTTTATAGCCAGAAAAGTTTAATTCATAATTACTTTTCCTAAAACTAATTTCATAGCAAATAATATTATGTTCTTGGTTGCCGAGGAGTTTGTTTCGCCGTTTCTTCTCCTGACTGGCTAGGCTTGGAAACGGTGGTAGCTTATGGTAGTTAGGGTTAAATCTAATTATATTTTAAAATTTTGTACAAATATTTAAAACATAATATGTAATAAATCTTAATAATGATTTTGTATAATTTTAAAGATATTTGCACACCATAATGTGGTAGAATATGTTCGTATTCAAAAATATCTTTTGTTACAGCTTTTAACACACATTTTCAGCAAATAAATAATTTAATTTTTCAAATAATTAAACTAGTTATAAATATAGATAATTGGCTTAAAAATTAAAGTGTATGTAATTAAATAATATTTTTTTTATTAATATTAAAATATTTGCACACCAAAACATGGTAGAATATGTCGATATACCTAAATATTTTTGTAACATCTCATTTACACACATATTCCTCAAATAAATCATTTTCTTTCTTTCTTTCTTAACCTCCAGATTTTAAAAATATTATGGTCATAAAAATGTTGTTCAGGCGGCGATCTCGTAGTTTTATCATCATGATTTAATATTATTAAAATGTCAAAGATCATTATTTGTTTGTTGCATTACCAACAATACCACTGTTGGTAGAATGCTGTGCAGTAGCTTACCCGGTGCTTAGCTTAGGGATCCAGCGACTTAAATATTCCTGCCCCGTAATGTCAATGTCAGGATCCGGTCTGGAGGGCATTGTGACGCACCTACAACATCTATGGTGTTTATAGGTTATGGTTATGTCTTATTATCAGGGGAACCGCGTGCTTGTTTGCTGTGTTTTGTCATAAAAAAAAATATTGATTTTCACAAGACTGCAATTTTCTTACGATGTAAATTACATGTGTGTAAGTCTTAACAAAAATTGCCAACCTGTTTCGATGCTTCCAAGTGCAACTTTGTCAAGAAAGTACCGGGAAAAGATCAATAATACACAAGCCTTCGATCGGGTGTGGCACAATGCGCTTCTATCGAAGCTTCCTTCTTACGGTCTTTCTGAGAAATTATGTACATGGATCACTAGTTTTTTGACGGGGCGTAGCATCAAGGTCGTTGTCGACGGTGGCTCGGAGTCCAAAACCTGTCAATGCTGGTGTTCCCCAAGGCTGTGTGATTTCTCCTACTTTGTTTCTTCTGCATATCAATGACATGTTGCAAATTAGTGACACCCATTGCTATGCAGACGACACTCCTGGGGAAGCCTTATACTTTGGCCGACATAATTTATCGCGGGAACGTGTCATTGAGAGCCGGAACCAACTTGTGTCTAAAATTGACAATCTTTTGTCTGAAATTTCGTTTTGGGGCCAGCAGAATCTGGTGCAATTCAACCCTAACAAGACACAAGTTTGCGCGTTTTCCGCTAAATAGACTCCCTTTGTCGCATATCCTCGATTTGAGAGCGTTTCTCTTTCTGCCACAGCCTTCATTAGTATGCTCGGCGTTGAAATTTCGAGTAATGTTCAATTTCGTGGTCATCTGGAGGAGAAGGCTAAAATAGCCTCTAAAAACTTGGTGTGCTCAGTAAAGCGAGACCCGACCAACTGCTTACATATAAAGCGCAAATTCGGCCTCATATGGAGTACTGTTCTCAACTCTGTGCAGGGACTCCACAGTACCATCTCCTCCCGTTTGACCGCATTCAACGTAGAACAATAAGAAATTGTCAATGACCGGGCAATTAATTACTCGTACCAATCGGCTTGATTTCTTAGCATTGCGTAGAGATGTTGGGTCACTCAGTGTTCTCTACCGCATCTATCATCTATAATTTCAGCCGCTGATTTCCAAAACTGTTTGTTATTGATTATAATTTATTTTATCATCTTCAAAGTGCGCTCCTTCAGAAACGATACACTTACGTCAACGAATAATCCAATTATCAAAACATTTTTTCCGGAAATGTGTTCAGTTCTCGCCGCGAATTCTCTTTTTTGTTTTCTGCCAATAGAAAACGGGTGCCACGAAGTGGTAATTTGAGCTTAGGAAAAAGAAAATGTCAGCTTTCGTGTACCAGAAAATGACAACTTCTTTGAAGTGATATCACAGAGTGGTAACATCACAGGCAGGCGGCACCTATTTTTTTTTTCGGGAACCTTTCGAGCTTGATATATTATTTTACTAATATATATTTATATTTCTTTTCTGTTTAATTCGATTTGATATTATTGTATTATTCTAGCTGCATAGTCCTGTATTTGGTTTCATATATGTTTAATGGTTTTCTAAGGGCTGCCCTATATGTTTATCATATTATGTTTAAATGAAATAACATCGATATGATATTGTTTGCAGAGGAGACACGACGATGATAGTGAGCGTGTGTGCGGGTATCCTCACGGGGTCGTGGACCAACTACCAGCTCGGCAACTTGCAGGCGAGCGACGCGGACCCCCCCTACGAGATCATCTGGCCTTCCATAGAGATGTTCGGGGCCATGCTGCTCCGGACCACCCTCGGCTTCTGCGGCGTGCTGGCGACCCGGGCCTTCGCCAAGTCCTTCTCCTACGCTTTCGTGTGTGCTTTACTCGGCAAAGACAAGAACGAACTGCGCAACTCCGAGGACAGCTTGGACAATAAAAACAAAATAATAGTCGAATGCAGTTACAAATATTTCACGTACGGCATGATCGGGTTCAACACGACGTACATATTCCCGAATGTGTTCGAGCTGTTATTAATCAACCGGCCCACCTACTACACGGAGATTTGATGAATAATTTCCCGATTCAACATGGCTACAATATTTATGGTGCTCATTGTGGAAGTAACGTAACTCTTTGCATTTTAAAACATCATTGTCATGTTACTGGTAAACATATTTTATACATTATTTTGGTCAAAGGCTAGGTATATGTTATACTAAAAGTACATATTCTGAATAAAATAGTTAGAGGTACGACGTTAAGTCTCAACGATCCTGAGTAATGTTATGTTGTTAAGATTTTGTTACAATGTTTAGATTTAGTTATTTATAAATATTTTGTAATTCTTCATTTTTAATAACATAGTAAATCATCAATCAAAATGACGTAAATTTGTTATAAGGTTGATGTTCCGTGAAAATAATAAATATTTTCGAAACGCTGATCGTCCGCTATCTTCGATCTTAGAATGGATGCCACTTTACTCCCGACGGGAAAAGTGTTGTTATGCCGATGGGTGTTGCTTTTTTTAGTATGAGAAAATAAATTTTAAAAATAGAAAACGTATTCAAATACATAGTAACGAAAGTATTAATATTATTTAGAGCGATGAATATACTGCGAGGCGCGCTCTTAAACGGTTCTGAAATTGTAGGCGATGTGTGGTGTGGCTCGTTCCAGTGGTCCGGCCACACGTGCGGAGGAGTTACTCTGTTAATATAAGAAAGGTCACTCTAACCGTGCATCGACCTTGCACCTGTGGATACGCTGTTATTACAAATGTAGGGATTGAGTTACATTATTTTTGTAATGGGCACGAAACTTATAAAATAAAATTCCCACCTTATTTGTATGATATTTTAAAAATGATTACATTCCAAATTAGTTTGCTTACGAGCTGCTTGAGATCTTTAACGAAATATACTGCTGACTGTGTGTAAACTCGGAGCCCTAACATAGCTAGCCACTTTTAAAATAACAGGGTGCGGAACTGGTCACATAAGTTTGGGCGACGACTGTAATCCATTGTAACATTCCACCTCTCATTTCTTGCATAAGGTATTTAAATAGTTTTTCATTCAAATTTCGTATTTATTTCTTTCTTAAATATATTTTTATTTTAGCGGTACTCCGGGGCTTGGAATACATTTTCGTAATTTTTAAAATATAAAGATTATGGACTGACTGGGTGAGGCTAGACATTGTATTGCAATGAACGTAAAATAAAATGTAAAGTATGAATAATTGCACAAACATTTACTATAGTGCCTTAATTTACTAATAAATTGTTTAATTAAACTACTTTGACGGCAACGTCTGACATTTGTGTATAATTTTCTATAGCTTTATGTGGAAATAGTGAACAAACAAACAAAAAACGAGAAAAAGTCATGAACTGAAAAAAATATGACACTGCTGGTGATTCTGCTGTTTACAAACTACGCTTATTTTAGATAAATGCTATTTTTTTTAAATAAAACAAGAACACAAGAGATGGAACATTTAAATCAACGTTTTCCGAGTGATAGATTATACGTCAATGGAAAGGTCGGGTACAGACTAATCTGATAGCACTGAAAGTGATTTGTTTGTTTCTATTATTTTCGTTAAAAGAAGATAGCGATAACTTAAAAGTTAGTGAGTGCGAAACATAATGACTACCACTGCAAGGTAGTAATTTTAATATAAGTATCAGATGAATTTGGAATAATGTTAAATAATTTAGAAAAGGTGTAAAAACCTTAGGTCCGCCAGCAGGAGTGCTACAGTCAATTGTTACCGCAAAATCTAGGGGTCGTTAATTTTATGTTTTTGTTATAATAAGAGTTAAATATAAAAATAATACTTCTAAAACTAGTGTCGTATTTCCTTGTGCCTAAATGTAGTTATATTTATTACCTCTATAATGATTTAGCATCATTTATGTACATTAAATATAATTTATTAATAAAACTGTTAAGTTTTTATATAATTCGTTTCATTGATCACTGAGTAGGTATGTAGATATCTCAATTTTTCACATATTACATTAGTTTTCGAGGTCTCGACCTAAAATTTATTTATATTTTATTTTCTTTCTTATTTTTGCAACACTTTCTTTTAATCCCACTCTCTTTCGGATCTCACTGTTGTGATTGCGTTCAGTGTGCGTCACACATAATTTCCGTAGCACTCTCATTTCGTTTACATCTAACCTATTTTTATGGGTCGTTCTAAAAACTAAGGAAGAATATGAGTATGATTTTGGAATGATGTTTTTTTCCTATTCTGGATGGGAAATTAATTTTCATGTCAAAAGTGCAATGTCTTGTAGCTTGTCCTAGTCGGAACAGTCAAAATATTTATTTCAAGAAAGTCGAGCCGTAGGTGTAAACTAAATTTACAAAGAAACTACTAACCATGAAATACTAGATAAATATTACAAATTATTTTTATATATTTTAAACGCCATTACTCTGTCAGAGGTCTTAAGCACAGGCACATTAATCGTCCTAGTAGTCGATGGTTCGAGCAAAAAGGGCCTCGGGGTTGGACACCGTCGTCTTGACGCGAACGTTTCGTTTTAGCCCGCATTGAAATGTCAAAATCAAAAAACAAAGAATGTACATGCTAAACAAAACGTGACGTCGGCGATACGTATGTACATGTCATGAAACGTGGGCGAACGAATGACATTGCTAGAATTTCGTAGAACAATGTGCCCATAACTAATATTTGAGAGACGAATTCGTGTTAGAAATGAAACGAACGTTCGTTTTGCCTGCGATCGCCTTGGATGCCACGTTTCTAGAACTAATCAAATTGTATAACGTAACTTCTTGGTTAAACGTGATAGATTCCTATGCTTCAACATTCTCATGGAGTGATAGCATAATACGCTATCAGGCTCTGAATAAGCTCAAAGGTTCTGCTAAAATTTGGTAAGTCTATTGCGTAATTATTACATGTGGACATTATGGTTATGGAAGGACTGGAAGGAAAGGCTATCCAATACATTTAGAGTAAAACGAAACATGTTTGAATTACTTAGAGACATTATTGATAGAAAACCGATTGAGAATCAATCCTTATACGATTTTTTTTTAAAGAAATCAAAGATTGATATGTTATGTTTAAATTTCACTGAAAATTATATCATTTCTATAATATTAGGAAATATTGGTAAGAGTAATATTACAGCATCCGTTGAAGCTGGTGATTTTAAATCATGTGAAAGTTTAGCTGCGTTTCTGCACAATCGTATATTGAAAACTTATAATAATTATGGTTATAATTGTGACAAAGTTAAAATTTTGACACAAAGTCAAACATCAGTATCAACTGCGAGCACCGGGTCGCCGGTTACTAACCAAACGAACACAAATCAACATGAAACCGTGGATTCGAATTCGAATCGAATCGATCGGTATAATAAAGGAAGGCGTGTTGGCAAGGTAACAAAATAGGTATAAATTTATGCTTTATAAATTTATTGTATTATTTCCCATGTACTTTTTATATTGATACAGTTATATGGACTACCAAGAAGCCGAACGTGTATCACTTGCCAGAATAAGTGATTTATAATAACTTTGTTAGTTGTGATCCAGTTCAATTGTCGTTGTTCAACTCAGTCTCATAGAAGGCATTCCTAGTTGTGGGGTAGTGGAAGCGTTCGGCTATAGAAAAAAGTTGATAAAACCCTACCCACGACTGGAATTTATTTTGTGAGTCATGATAGGCCGATGCCATATTTGTGTTATTATTGATAAGTATATGAAATTTTAGATATTATTGTGCGAGTGGACGATACGTGCCTGAGGCTATGCACAGAGCAGGAGGGCCGTGTTGGCATCCCTGAGTGAAGTACCTTTTGACTGGTAGCACTGAGCCAAATTTGGCACACAAAAGGTACTTTACTCAGGGATGCCAACACAGGAAACTGAGAGTGTAATCAGGAAACTGAGGAAATAACAAAACTCAAACGAGATCTTAGTTTGTGTATCTTATATTGATCGCCTTATTGGTCGAGGGCGGTCTAACCGCAAGTCCCGACGGAGGTAGGCACTGTTGCAGATGTCTGCATATCCGCGTCTGGGTGTTTATTTAATTTAAGTAGGTACATCTATGTATTATAATCGTTGACTGGCATCAATAACACAAACATAACATTTGCTTGTTCTGGAGTAATATTCAATTTGTGTAACTTGTCACTACTATTTAGTAATTTCTTTCTATCTTATCTGCAAATCTCCGAGGGTCGTTTTTAATTATTTCATATCCTAATTTTTCAGCATCCTTCCTTTTTCTTATTTGCTTTGTTTTTCTAATATTTTTTTCTTTTCGTCAGTCTGTTCCTTTCTTAAAACAAACAAAACTTGACATTTATAATTAAAAAGTCAAAGCAATACAATTCTGTAGGTTTTAATTTAGGATAAAATGGTTACAAGAATATAGTTAATTAAGTGCGTTGTTGTAAGTCCGGGCATAGGATGTAAACTCATGAGTTGCGCAAACGTATTGTCGAGGCAGAGTAAGACAAAATTTGTTAAATATGGTTTTCTCGTTAGTTAAAATAATCACAACGATACTTTTGCTTAGACTAGCACTAGTCAACAATTTATAAATTTGTTACAAGATTTAATCAAATAACTTTTTAAATTATTTATCCGTAACTATGTATTTTAGTGTGAGTTTCTCAGAATCTTGGATAGCTCTCAGTATTCACAGTACCGATCGGGCATAATGCTGAGACCAGGTTACTGAGAAATTCTACCAAATAATGAAAAAAACAACTCAATTTAAACGTTTCACAAAAATAAAGCTAGACAGCCTTTGTGCTTACAAGTTACGTCTCAAAATGGTAAACTACTTACATTTTATTATTTTTATCTTTATAATTATTACATATGCTATCGACTCAGAACGGCAACGTCGCGAGTCGTATGGTAATTAGATTAGCAAATGTTTTCTTGTTTTACAATAAACAGCAAGAGTCAAGAAGAGATTTACGGATTTTATTTTTGAAAAAACGAGATAGCTACTATCTTGCCTAGTAATAATAAAAAAGACTAAACTTGTTAATTTTAATTTCATTTGATGTAGAAATGAATAAATCACAATGCACAACGAGCTAAAATTTGTTCGAGGGACATTGCAGGATTCTGAGAATTTGGGACTATGAATAGTAATTTCGTTTTGAAAATAATTGTGAATTTAAAGTTTTTTTAGTGACCAACAAGAAATAGTTGAAAATAATAGTGTACTCTACAAAAACTGCTTAAAACATACTGTTTTTTATTTTATTTTTGCTGAGATGCAGATAATTCCTTAGCTTGTAGAACCCATATATCAAACTCTCGCTTCTATACAACAACATTGGAAATTCAGAATACAAAAAACACTACCGTGCTTCCAAATACAAAATACCACCCTGATTTAGGGGTAAATGTTATATGGTAGGTAATCGATAAAATATCAAAGAAAAAAAGACAGAGAATGAGATGTAAAAACCGGCAATGTTAATATGCAAGAAAAAAACCCTAAAAAAAGAAAAAAAAACACAAAAGACTACCTAGCAACTTATAAAAAGAACTGAAATCAAACCATAAACATTTAGTGTAAAATAATGCCAAGACGACCACATAAGGTTTGCCCTGTGAAAAAATATCAGTTCTCATGTAGATCTAAGCTTCTGACTAACTCAGCGGTCGGCAACTCGCGGCCCGCGGGCCGCCGACCCCTTATTTGCGGCCCGTGAATGTCCGTCCATTTTCATTTTTTTATGGGACATGGCCAATTATACGTAGGTATATTTAGCTTCTAGGGTAAATATTACAAGTGTGGCTCACCTTTAGTTTATTTTGCTGCCTTGTGGCCCTTGCTTGCCTAAAGGTTGCCGACCGATGGCCTAACTCTATCGACCCTAAGTAAACAAATTCTACGCATCAGTAATAATGTATGGCTTGGCTGTTTTATTACTTCAGAAACTAAATATTCCCATCACCTCCACGATGGTAGCGAAACGGCTAAGCCATATGTTTTTTCTGATATGTGTGTTGTTTGTGAAGTTAGGTTCGGCAGAGTTAGGTCGTGTAGATTCAGAAGCTTGGCTCTACATGAGATCTGTTATCTTTTTCACAGGGCAAACCTTATGTGGTTGTTTTGCCAACATTGTACATAAAATGTTTTTGGTGAGATTTAGTTTTATAAACAATGCCTACTTAAGTCACTAAAAAGTGAAGAAAGTGAAGTATGAAAGTATTTTACATTAGTAGGTAAATAAAGATGTACTATTTTGGGAAAGGATTATTCTTGTAATTAAACCAAACTTTCCCGTGGATTGGATAAGTGTCTGGTTGAGGATAGGTTTGCCAACTATCACATTGTGTCTAAATCACATCACATCACATTGGGTCTATAGTACCTAAGGCTAATAGTGGGTAATCTGGTTTACCTCTGACTATTTCTGCAGGGATATGTGCTTAAACATATATTTTTGATATTATACTTCTTTTGTTGCGATTGGGAAGAATGATGAATTTTTACGATGCGCGCGCACACCGACAGATAAAAGTGAAGTGAGTGAGTGAAGTTAGTTGCGAACCTTTTTATTTGGTATTTTTGGATTGTTACACCAAAGAAGTATAACTTCTTACGTGAGTACATGAGTACACACACTCTTTTTTTATTTTTTATTGCGTCCGAACCGTTCGAGTTAGAAAGTTGCTTCCTCAGAAGTTATTGATCGGTTACACAAAATTTCTTTAATTTTTAAGAAAAAAATCCAAAATGACGGAAAAAAGATGGCCGCCATACAAATTTTAAAAGTCTGTAGATTTTTAACGGTTTGAGATGGAGATTTGCTTCCATAGTGAATATTGCTCAGTGTTGCCAGGGCGTTTTGGATTTTTTAATTTTTTCAAGATGGCGGCCATTTTTTTTTATTTTTTGAAATTTTTGAATGTTTCGGGTCAAGTCGCCAAACATGACTTGAGGGGTAATCGGGGGCCGGGATTTCGAATTTTTTATTAATTTTCAAATCCAAGATGGCGACCGGAAGTTATAATTGAAAAACCGCCACTATAGCCTATAGCATAAATTTTTAAAGTAATAAATAAATTTTAACATCTGATCTACCATGATCTGGTAAAAAGTTAGGTGACGGCCAGCCTAAACGAAAAACATGGAGGTAGCAATTACCAGAAGTTATGAAAAAAATTTCAAAATGGCAAAAAACAAGATGGCCGCCATACAACAATCGGTTTTTTAACAATTTTTAAGATTTTGAACCGTTATAGATATACTCCATATGGGTGTCGTTTGAGACATAATCGGGGGTGCTGATTCTGAATTTGACAGCTATTTTAAAATTCAAGATGGCTACTGGAAGTTATTATTGAAAAACCTGTATGTTATACTTAGAGTAAATCTTTATGAACTCTTAAATAAAGCTTAATTAAAAAGTAAGAACTATAAAATTTTTGCTCAGCTACCAGTACCTGGTAAAAAATGACCAGAAGCCAGCTTTAACGAAAAAGCGTAGCGAGTCTGAGACACTGCCACTTTTTAAAGCTTATGTGGCAATTACTAGAAATTAAAAAAAAAGTTGAAAATTTGGAACACAAAATGGCGGTCATCCAAAACAAAATTTTCTGAAAAATTGCTGTTTTCGCAACTGTTTAATAAAATAACCATATTGGTGTCATTTGAGACAGTAACGAGGGTGCAGATTCCGAATTTGGCAGCTATTTCAAAATCCAAGATGGCGACCAGAAGTTATGGCTGAAAATCAAACAGCTACAATTGAGTAAAAACTGGACAAAACTTTGACAACGGCCTGTCGAAACCAAAACAAGTAGCGAGTTCGAGACAATGCTACTTTATAGAGGTCAAGTGGCAATTACCATAACCTCATGAAAAAACTTCAAATTTTCAAAAACAAAATGGCCGGTGATAAAAACCAATTTCCGCTTAATTCAATTTTTTTAAGATTAAAGCATCGCAAGCTCACAACTCACAACTGTGAGCACAAGGTGCTACTCGCGATATGAGGAGTTCGAATGAGTATGACCTCTAAATACAGTCGAATAAGTTTCTACAAGCGAGAAAAGACGTCACCATTATTAATTTAAGTTGGTGCTATTTTCAAGATTCAATATGGAGTTGAATTCATTTTAAAAAATCTATCTATTATTATTATATCTATATCTATTTGAGTATCGATTTAAATGTCTAAAGAACAGTGAGGTCGCAAGCCGAACTGTGAGCACAAGGCGCTAAAAAAATCTATTTGAGTATCGATTTAAAAGTCTAAAGAAGTAGACTGAAGCACCTCACCTCACTGTGAGCTCAAGGCGCAGCACGCGATATGAGTAGTTTAAATGAGTTTGAACTCTTAAGTACGCTTGAATAAGTCCCTTCAAGCGAGAAAAGTCCCAGTCCCTTACTTTAGGTACTTGGTGGCATTTTGCGAAATTCTATATGGAGAATACAGTTTGAGTGTCGACTTCAATGTCTAAAGGGTGTTGTCAGAAGCACCGCGATAAGTATAACTTCGTACGTGCTGCATACATGAGTACGCACACTCTTTTTTTTCATTAAATCAGCATCCGCATCAGCATCAGCTGATATTCATTTAAAAAAATCAGCATCAGCTGATGTTAAAAAAACCGGCATCACCAACAACCCTCGTTGGAATTAGCACAGAATTATGTAAAGCGGTTATTGCTGCGCGTACCAACTTCAGACCGGACTAGAAGTTGCTATCTACCTAGTTTTTGTTTAATTAAACAAACATATAGGACCGCTTTGTGGTGTATAATACAAATATTTCTCAAAAGAATGTATTATTTCATTTCATTTTATATAATTTATTGATTTATTAAAAACAATTTTAAAGCATGATTATGTTTTACCCTACCTATAATAAATTACCTACCATTTTTTTCCATATTCTAACTTTCACCCGACAGTAACTAATAATAAAAAGAAAGAATTAACAAAATCGGTCCATCCGTTCAGGCATGACCATGCAAAACGGGGATTCGTCTATATCTATATTATCATCTATTTAGAAAAAGTCGTGTTAGTTACACTATTTATAACTTAAGAATGGCTGCACCGATTTGGCTGAATTTGTGGGCAGGTAGCTAGGCTAACTGGTCATTCCGTAGCTGGCTCTTTTACTTCTTTCTTGGAATCCATATGGACATTGGAGACATTACATACGTTAGCTTTTTTGCATAGGTATGTGTCCCATAATCGCGTATCATGGTTACTTCTAGATTTTTTGTGTGACATAGAATATAATTAAGTCTCCTGAATTTTAGTCTTTTATTTAAACATTTTAAATGCCTTCGCAGTTTAGTTTTCGGTTCCTATATTGAATCTTATACCGGTTTTATTATAGGTGTCTAATTTCTACATCCTGATATATCTGCAAAGCTTCGTCCTTATCTACATGCTTCTCTATCTCTCATCTAAGAAGTTTTAATAATACGTAGTATTACTATCTATATAATCTGAAGTTTTTTTATACAGTAACTTTAATTTCAACTTTGGTCGTTTTATTCGATTTGGGACTCATTTCGCCTTAATTACAGGTGTGACGCTGTCCCATGGCCGGGATGTTAGACCAACTGTGCAAGTTTACTGGCTACCCTAGTTACTACCCATTGAGCCATTTAACCCATACTCGCCTGTTACGACCTGCCCGACAGAAAGGTTGATGGTGAATAAGGACCCGGAAAAGAAGGAAAGGAAAGGTCACGTTACTTGTGATATAACTTTGAGCTGCGCTTACTGTGCCAGTTAGAGGATAGTTGGAGCAGCTCAACACATATGAGGCTTTATTTAGAGCCTTTTTTAGCGTCTATTTTCTGTTTCTGTTTCAGAATTCGTACGGCGCCACGGCCCATGACGCACATTAGTTCGCAGGAAATCTTGCAGCAACATGTAAGTATATCCCAAGAGGAAAATATTTAGGTAAATTAATTATCTAAATTGCACAGAGGACGACACTGAATCATATGCAAAATTACTGGGTACAAGTTACAACTATGAGAAACCGAAGGCGAATTTAAACGGATTTTTTTTTATTTAACGTGGATTATGGCTGCCATATTTAAATACTTAAATTGATTACCCAAGTACAAGTGTATCTGCCAATGGAAGTTTTAAATTCCTCTCATATCTCTTACGAATTTTCGATTGGGTCACGTGTCCTGACTTGAGTGTCTTAATGTTTTATTTTTTCAAAGTAAGTATAGTAGTCGCCTCTGTGGTCTAGCGGTTCAGTTGTTGGACTTGACTGCATGAGGTCCCGGGTTCAATTTCTGGGTCGGGCAACAAAAAGAAAATTGGATTTTTCCAATTTTCTAATAAAAAAAAGGTTGCTCGGGATTGGATTTGTGCCCGGTTGGCGATAGGCTTGCCTGTCTCTTTGTGGGACCTAGTATCTTCGGCTAGTCGTGGGTGCCCTGGTTGTGCCTCTGCCTACCTCTTCGGGGATATGAGCGTGAAGATACTTTTTTAAGTATAGTAACATACATTTTTTGAACGTCATTTTTAGTTTTGTATAATATAATGACATTGTTTTACTATTACTAAATAGCTTGTTAATGAATAATCTATAAACATAATGTTACTAGCAAAGTTGTTATTGATAGATACCTTTTTAACTATTTGTGATTTCATTTTTTTTAAATAAATTAAAATTTTAAAAATTAATATAAAAATATCAATGTAAGATACAGATTTAAAAAAAAATACCGACAGAAAAAAGTTATACCCATCTGAACATTGTAAAATTGCATTAAACTAAAAAATACTAAAATTTCATAGCCATTAACTTGTCAAACTTTTAAACAAAACATTGTTAGTCATAAAATTTTAATACATAACACAACCCCAAACATTTAATTATTAGGCACATATTTAATAAACACCTAGGTTATTCTAATTCTAGTGTATTTACCCATCATAAAAAGTGCACAATGCCAGTTAAGAAGTTTTCACTTCTAAATGTGAAGTAGGCATCAGTAGGTATAAGGTGGATACCTAGGTACTTATAAAGTTATTTTTGTATTTCATTGAAAGCATGGCATGAAACCTTGAAAAGTTATGACGAAAATAGAGTTTATTTTTTTTTTGACAAGAAAGTGAGTAGGTAAATAATCCCTTAACTACCACCCCAGTTAAAAACAATTACTGTCATCTTAAGAATTAATTTTATATAATACTTAGGTAGGTACCTATCTAGCTGCTCTGATGGTTCGACTGGTTTAAAATGCATAGCGCAATTTGAAAAAAAATTGGTTTCAATTACCTGCCAAAAAATAGATTTTTTCTAAGTTTGAACCTTTTTTCAAAATAACTTCAAAAAGTTTATTTAAAATGTTCATAAATTGTAACTGAATCCTGCCATTTCAGTTTTCAAAGGATTTGCCTTTCAAAACTTAACACTTACACCGGCCCCGGAGCATGTCGCAAACTGGAACTTAACTAAAATTAGGTAGTCGTAAATTGAAAATAAGTGTTTTTTATTGGGATAGTATCTATTTATTATTAGTGGAAGATCGAGAATTGTTTTGTGAACAAAAAAGGCGTAGGTACCGACCACTATTTACCTACGTCTTAACTCTTTTAGTTTTTATGCCTTACGTCTTTTACGAAAAAAAACATAAGTAAGTACTTCTGTATTTCACAAAAGATTAAATTAAATTTTCTCAAAAAATACCTATTATTTTTTAGGTTATTTCAGCTCTAAACTTTACTTCTGCATTATACAAATGTGAATCAACTTTAATTGAGTTATTACTTGTTTGTGCCATACCATACCTAGGTTTTTTAAAAAGATTTAATGCTTGATTTTTAAATTATTTGCATAAAAACATAACTAATTTTATTATTGAAACTTTCACTGGCGCATAGTCGTTACGTATTGACTTTCAGAAAAACTTTGTAGATTCCTTCTTAAAATTGGTCGATCTATCCATTACCTTGTTTTACCTTAATTAAAATTACATTAAATAAATTCCGCCACCAAGAGATGGCATCAACCCTATAAGTAAAAGCAACCGAAGGCATTGGGTCAACTTTGCAGAGTCTAAACTGAACTGAAATCACGTGCTTAAGCGATTTGAAAAGTCTTTACCGACTAAGCCTAAGGATAATATCTAGCAATCGTAATATCTATTTTATCAAAATGAAATAATCAACTTATTGATATATAAGTAAAAATAAGTAAAATTGTCTTTAGTGCTATCCTTGACCCTCCAGCACTGAAAACGACAATGGCAGCGGGAATAGTTAAAGTACCTTTCGAGGCGACCTGCTGCACAATACTCTAAAATTTTGTTTTTCTGACTTTAAGGATTCGGTATATTTATTCAAAGATTTCTCTATTTAGTGGGATTACCACTAGAGAGATGATGTCACTCATGTCGACACAATGCGATGACGTAGGCATATTACGGCGTCAAGACACGACGAATGGTAGATAGGTACTAAGGGTTTCAGTTGTGGAATAACACAGCCTCCAAGTACCTACTTGTTAGGTTATCTTTTACATAAAAACATATTCCTATATTGGAATAAACCAATGTTACTGAAATGACCGTTTGTGTGATAAGGGTGTTTGTTCAATGAACCGAGAATAATGCCTGGCGATAAACGTTGTAATAAGTAGATAGGAGGTAGTTAGTTGCGGCTTGTCATAACAAAAAAATATATAGGTTTTACATTGCCCAAACAACAGACGAGGAACGGCCTGTTTTGACATACGAGTACATGATACAACCGCTTTGGCATCTTTGTTGAATCAAGTTGTAGGTAGTAAGCAGTAGGCACGAATGTCAGACGTGGATCCAATGGATACGGGGTTATGTCAAACATGGCCCATGTTCATAGCATCGAAATAAATCTAGCGACACCAGCTACCTACTGTCGAAATTTACCATTTTTAATTTTTAAACCCAAGGTGGGTTTTTAAAGTTATACTTCTTTTGGCGCGATTAGGGAAAATGATGAGAGTGATTTTTAGGATGCGCGCGCGCACACCGACAGATAAATGTGACAGTCTGAAGTTAGTTGCTACCGACAGAAAAAAGCAATACCCTGAAGTTAGTTGCGAACCTTTTTATTTGGTATTTTTGGATTGTTACGCCAAAGAAGTATAACTTCTTACGTGCGTACATGAGTACACACACTCTTTTTTTAGTTGTTGTGGCTTTAGTGTCCAAGTTAGGCAAGCTGAAATTCCTCTATCTCGTTACTGTTCTAAATTATTCTGACGCTATTGCATTCATATCTAGAAGGTCACATGGCGTGATAGCGTGCATGCGTTCTAAACTTGAAATGTTTCTTATACTTATATTTACAATTTTCGTACAAACACTTCAGCACCTCTACAGGGCTTGTGAACGAGGAATCCGACACCGCATTGGGATACTCGGTCACCCTCGGTAGTAGAACACAGGTTTTGAGTATTATCGCAACCGCGTCCTCTTTTCAGACTTCCAACAAACTCGTAATAATCCATCCCAATTTGTTCATTTATCCTTCCAGCTCTATAACCTAACTTCTCGTCATTCCTCAAAGTGCGTACGTTGTGACCGCTACGGTATTCAGCAAATGCGGAGCTGCCGGACACTAGGGGCCTTGGCTTTGGGTTTGCCTTACTCGCCATTCGTCAAGCTTGGCAGGCGGGTTGGCCAACGCAGTTGCAGGAAATATAGTCTCAAGGGAAGCCCTGCTGACCGTTTTTCTGTTCTATCTCTTAAGTGTTCAGCATCGAGTGCCAATTGTTACGACACGATATAGACCTGCCTACATAGAAACGTACCGGATTCGGAGAATCTTGACACCACCCTCGGTATAAATCAAACATCAATCACCACAAATAATAGTCGAGGAATTTGGTCGTGGGTAGCGAACTGAGTCGAGCCTGGGTAGGTTTATAGAACCATCCACATTCGCGTTGTATGTATGTTTTGTCAATCTTTCATCTTTTTATTCTTAATAAGTATTTATTAAATCTGATATTTCATTATTTGATTACTTTACATGTTTTCCTTTTGTACATTTGTCTTGTCTATTCTGTAAAAGCGCCCACCAATCATACGTGTGCCACGTGTTATCAGATCCTCCGGACCCAATAACCGCGACAAACGCTATACTCCCTCCCAACCCGAACACAAATTCACAAAACATCACACTACACCGTCGCCGCCGGTCTCAGGACGAAGACCTCTCTTGCGCCCGGCGCCTAAAGCCGAGCGACGAGCCGCCACTATTCAAGTCCACCCAGTAACCAGAACGCAGCACCAAGTCGAGGTACGGTTTTCCGGGAGACAGCCATTGTTACTGGCGATGTAGGGAACAGTTCAATTCATTTAAATAATGATGTCTCGGGCTAAGCATTCTGCTCGGCCCAAATAGCCCGGTGTAGTTGTAAAAACCTCGCGGTTAGCAACAAATTAGCCACTTAAAACAAAATGAGTCATCTTTGAAAAATACAATTTCATGTTTATCTCTTACGTAGTGTTATGTTCGAGAAATAAAAGGACTTTTATTTCTTATTCACGATTTATTTCCTCTATCCAAAATTAAGTTCGGAGGAAGACGTTATGTACTTTTGTGAAGACTTTGTAGCAACCGGGCCCAAGAGTGAGGCAGTCAAGTAGGTCTTGACGAGTTGGAAGCTGAATTGCGAATGACTGCTGGGATGCTGGGACCCGTTTATATTTTCAGTTGTAAACAATGAGTTCGTAGAACGAACATGTGACGTTCTGCGAAATCATTAAGATAAAAATTGTTTATGAATTTATAATGACATATTTCCGTTATCGGAGTACTTGAAATAATATTTGCGAAAACAACTGGACACTGAGTGTCTTATTCTAATGGGTTATCAGAATATGATCCCCAAATTAATAAGTGGAATTCTTTGTACTTGAACATTAAATATTATGAGGTCGGGAGTTCAAAATAACAAGATAAGAATAGAATATTCGCGATCATTTTAAATACGCAAATTTTAGATGACCTTAGGTCAAGGGATAAGAGTGGTCTACGTGACTTACTGGACGTATAGAGTGTATAGTACATAACACCTCCCCTCTTAAAACTAAACAATGAGGTTACACAGAAATTGTTTAGTCCAAAGACAAAACAAAACAAAGTGAAAGTAATGATTACAAAACAAGTAAAATTAATAAAGTAAAATTATTAATTACAAAAATAAAGTAATAAAATTTTAAAGTACAACTAAAAGTTATAAAATTTTAAAGTACAATTAAAAGTTATAAAATAAACAAAGTACAATTAAAAGTTATAAAATTTTAAAGTACAATTAAAAGTTATAAAATAAACAAAGTACGATTAAAAGTTATAAAATAAACAAAGTACAATTAGTTATAAAGTTAATTGATTATAATTTTACAATGAAATGAACTTAATGTTAAGGCATACAAATTTGTAAGTAAAATTTAATTACATTCTATCGATAAAATAAAACATTTTTTTTTATAATTAAGTTAGTTTTTCAAATTATATGCATATTTTGGATTACTATTTCTTGTTGAATCAGTGCTTAATCTTCTTAAAGATCTTAGAGGTATCCTTTCTTCAGGTTCCTCTTCTATTTCACATTCTTGTATTATATTTGAAAATCTAATTTGTGGTTCATTTGCAGTAATAGTGCGTTTTCTATTATTACATTGATTAAATATTTGAACACAACAATTTGGTTTATCATCACTTTCTTTTGAAAAGATAGTTTTACAAATATTCTTTAGTTTACAACATCTACATAATAAATATATTAGCACTATAGCTACTAAGAAATATATAATAGCTGAGGTATAAGTAGATGGTCTAAAAGAGAAAGGTAAATCCTTTTCTGCTTTTTCTATACTTTCTTTCAGAGTGAAGTTTAACTGAGGCTAAATTTAAATCGTCTAATTGAATATTTCCAATATGATTTAACATAAAATTGTGACTTTTATTAATTTTCTCTTTATTACAACAATCATCTTCGGTTATATCAAAATCAATAGATGGGGAAGAGAAATTCGTTATTAAATTGCTTGTTGCAGTAATTTGTATGAGGTTTGCATAACCTTTACATCCTTTATCTAAAGTAACTATTCCAGTATCTTTTAATTGCAGTTCTTTAATGTCATTGTTAAGACAATCAATGGTAAGTTTTGCAGGTTTGGAATAAATGTATATCCAGCGATTGTTCGTTAACTTTTGCCAAATTTCAAAATTTCCATACAATAATTTAGAATTACAGTCACTTGGCAGTGTTCTAATTACTTTTGTTAATAGTTGTGATTCACAACTAGGGTTAGAAAAAGTTGAATATTCATTTATATCCTTACAAATGAAATGTTCTTTAGAAAGTGTTTTACATTCTTTAATATCATCGAATTGTACATATGACTGTTTATTAGTCATCATGCCAATATATTTTCTATTAGGTTGAACTAATGTATAAACGTTATCTCCGTGTGGATGTGGAATGGGTAAAGGCATAACATGATATAATTCATATTCATGTGGACTTACTAAAGGTATGTTTAATATAAATACTAATTTGTAATTAATGTAGAATACATCAAGTGTAGAAATATCAATCAAAAGGTGAATATCTTCAAGAGTTAAAGGTAAGGGAAATTCTTTAGTTTGTTTTAAGTGATTTAAGTTAGACGTTAATTCTTGATAAACTTGTTTTGGGGTTATTATGGAAGGATGCAAAACATTTTGTTTCGCAAATAAAATAGCATTTATAAGCATATCTAAATTGTCATATAGATCAGTGGACATTGTATTTAATACATTGAAATGAGTATTGAATTTAGTTCTCGTTTCAACTAATGATATACTTCCATTAATATTTTCTATAAAAGAATTTAGTACTTTAAAGTTTTGGGGAAAGATTTTTTCATTTTAATTTAGTTTTTTGATTGTAGCGTTAAAATTTTAAATAGCTGATTGAGTTACTTGGATTCGATCTTTCATTAAGCTATAAATTTGATGATTATCTTTTAATACTTTATTAATGGCTTTATCACAGTATTGTGCATCTTCACTATCCATTGTTCCAAAAATATGTTTTAGTACTGTACCGATTCCATCGAACCATCCTCTTTTGGTTCTTCCGGAACTAGTTAAATGTGCTAGTGATCCGTATAAAGAGTTTATTTTAGTTAACCTTTTCTCTAGAGTCTTTAAACGGTTTTTACATTTTAATGTAATATTAAATAATGGGGTTTCATCACATAGTAAGTTCGTTTCTTTATATTTAGTTTCTAAGATATCAATAGTTTTTGGAATAAGTTGAAAATCTTTAAATGTAACTAATTTCCATGTATCAGTTTGTATTTTAATGTTCCAATTCGATCGAAATAGAGGCCAGTGCCTTTCTCTATTTGTGTTATGCTGCTTGCTTTATATAGATTATATAGAAAATATTATTGGACGCTTTAATTTTGTGGATTTTATTTTAACAGTTTTAGGTTGAGACGCAAGTTTTATTCGATTAAGATGTACCTTTACTAGTTTACCTTTATTTGCTCTTATAATTACATTAGCTTTATCGTTTAAACTTACAATCTGGTATGGACCTTTCCAATCAGATCTTAGTTTATTGTTATTCTTGACGTTTAAATAAACATAATCGTTAATTTTATATTTGATATTATTAGTTTTTAGATCATAATATACTTTTGATTTCTCTTTGCTTTTAATTAGATTTTCGCATGCAATTTCTCTACATTTATCGAGTTTAAACTTTAAGTTTTGTAAATAATTTCCATATGTTGGATCTTCTTCTGAAGGTTCTATTGAGCTAGGAAGAATTGGTTTGTGACCAAATACTAACTCATAAGGAGTAAATTTGCTGCTAGTGTGTATACTAGTGTTATAAGAAAACATAGCTAAGGGAATGAATTCGTCCCAATTGGATTTATCTTCAGAGATATATTGTTTTAGATAATCCTTTATTGTTGCATAACTCCTTTCTAATGCACCGTTAGTTTGGGGGTGATAAGCTGTAGACATTAGTTTTTTAATTCTAAACATTTTAGCAATTCCTTTAAATATATTAGAAGTAAATTCGGATCCTTGATCGGTAAGTATAGCTTTAGGAATTCCGAAATATTATATAAATAGCATTAATTTTTCAATAACAATTTCTGCATCATGCGTAGGAATACAGAAAGCTTGAGAGAATTTAGTTAAATCGTCTTGCAATGTTAAGATAAATCTATTTCCATTTTTTGTTACAGGTAGAGGACCTACTATATCCATTGAAACTCGTACAAATGAAGTTTTACTAGTAGTTGTAATAATCATTGGAGCTTTATTTTTCTTACGTTGAGTTTTATTCGTGTGACATAATTTACAATTTTTAACATAATTCATAATATCATTTTTCATATTTATCCAATTATATTTAGATTTTATTCTGTTATACATTTTAACTATACCGTTATGTCCAGATGACGGACTGTCATGATTTTCCTTTAAAATAATTGGAATCAATGATTTATCAGGTGTAATTATTTTATTATGACAAATAGTAATAGAAAATTCAATATTTTTAAAGATATAAAATATAATTTGTTTAATAGTATCTGAATGAATATTAGTTTCTTTAAAATTAGGCAAATAAATCTTATTTATATTATTATTTATAAGATAATTTCTAAGATTTCTTAAAGTATAAAATAAATCTTTAGGAGTAATTGTATCAAAGTGATTATATTTTACAATACAATAGTAAATATGCTGTTTACCTTTTTCAGCAATAGTTTCGTAGATTTTATATATTTCTTTTGTTTCAGATAAAAGAAGATCGATATCTTCACTTTTACAAAAAGCTTCGATGCTATATAAATTTTCTTCATCTAAATTTATACTTGTAAGATAAGCAACGTGTTCATGTTTAGAATCGAACAATAAACTATCAATTTCATAATATTTTTTTATTTCAAACTCTTCGTTTGTATTAAAGAATTGTAAAAAGTCATTATGGCTTTCATTAGAATCATTAATATTTAAGTTATTTATCATTATTCTAGATAAACAATCAACATTTGAATTGATACGACCAGGCTTGTGTAATATTTCATAATCAAATTCTTCTAATTTCAATCTCCATCTAATAAGTTTACTTCCTGGATCTTTAACATTAAATAACCATGTGAGTGGTCTATGATCTGTTACAATTTTAAAATGACGACCATATAAATATGGTCTAAAATGTTGAACGGCCCATTTTATGGCAAGTAATTCTTTTTCAGTAGTATTATAATTTTGTTCAGTTTTATTTAGTGTTCTAGACGCGTATGCAATAGGTAAATCTTGTCCTATTGTTGTAATATTGCGTCAATAGCAAAATTACTAGCATCTGTAGTTAAAATAAATTGTTTATTAAAATCGGGGTACTGAAGAATTTTAGGAGAAATTAAGATTTTTGTTAAAGTTTCAAAGCAATTTTGTTGTTCTTTATTCCATTCAAATTTAACATCCTTTTTCAAAAGTTTAGTTAAAGGTTTAGTGATTTTAGCGAAATTTTCAATAAATTTTCTATAATATCCTAAGAGTCCTAAAAATGATTTAATATCTTTGGTATCCTTTGGTATTGGGAAATTTTCTATAACTTTGGTTTTATCAGGATCTGGAGTGACTCCGTCGCTAGTTATTTTATGTCCTAAATAAGTTAATTCTCTTCGCATAAATTCACATTTATCGGGTTGCAATTTTAAGTTATTTAGTTCAAGTCTTTTAAAAATAGCTTCTAAGTTTTGTGTATGATTTTGGATTGAATTTGCATAGATAACTATGTCATCTAAGTAAATAAAACAATATAAACCTTGAAGTCCTGTGAGAACATTATTCATAAGTCGTTGAAAAGTTGCTGGAGCATTCTTTAATCCAAATGGCATACGAGTATATTCATAAAGACCGGTGGGTGTTAAAAATGCTGTTTTAGGAATATCTTCAGAATTCATGGGAATCTGATGGAATCCATTAGCTAAATCTAAAATTGTAAAGTATTTAGAGTGTCCAAGTTGGTCTAGAATGTCTGTGATGTTTGATAATGGATAAGCATCACCAATAGTTACGTTATTTAATTTTCTATAGTCAATGACTACTCTCCACTTTGCTTTTCCTGATGCATCTTTCTTTTTGGGAACTATCCATAAAGGTGCTGACCATGGGCTTGTTGATGGTCTAAGAATTTTTTGCTTCAACATTTTATCAATTTGAGTTTGTACTTCCGTTTTGTGTACTTCAGGATATCTATATGTTTTACTGTGTATAGGAGCATCGCAATTAGTAATAATTTTATGTGTTATCGTGTATGAGACAATTCATCTCCTTCTAAGAAAAATATTTTATTAAAATTTTTGCAAAGATTTAATATTGAATCTTTTTCTTCTTTATTTAGATGATCAAGTCGTAAGGCGTTTCTTAATTTATCAATTCTTGAATTTTTGAAATTTGAATCTTTGATAGTTTTGAACGTTCTTTCTTCATTAAAAATTTCATCGAGCTCGTACAGTTCATTATTTTCAAAAGTTTTATTAATAATATTTTCATAAGTCTTATTTATAGAAGTTTCATTAATATTATTTTTATTTAAAATGGTGGGACCATTTTTATTATTTTTATTTCTAGTGGATCCTTTAATATTATTTTTATTTTTAGTGGTTGCAACCTTATAATTAAAGGAATGAGTACTCGTATTATTTACATTAAGGGAATGAATGAGTACTCGTATTAAGGGAATAGATACCCGTACAATTATTATCAAGGGAATTTATACCCAAATTATTATCAAGGGAGTTAATACCCAAACTATTATCAAGGGAATTTATACCCATAACATTTTCATAAAGGGACTTTATACCCAAATGATTATCAAGGGAATTTATACCCAAATTATTATCAAGGGAATTTATACCCATAAAATTTTCATAAAGGGACTTTATACCCAAATTATTATCAAGGGAATTTATACCCATAAAATTTTCATAAAGGGACTTTATACCCAAATTATTATCAAGGGAATTTATACCCAAATTAATATCAAGGGAATTTATACCCATAAAATTTTCATAAAGGGACTTTATACCCAAATTATTAGAAAAATGATTATTCATTAAATGATTTATTTGCGCGTTATCACCGTTAATATTTTCTTGTTCATCATCACTTACTATAATGGCATTATCGGTTTCAACTTCCATTTCAGAAGGTAAGGGTTCAACTAACCTTTAATTGTTCCATTCTTATTATTTGATTGTGTGTATTTAAAATAGTTACAAACGCTGTACCGTCTGATCTTACTCTTGTTAGACAATGCGATAAAAATATTCCTCTTTGTAGTTGTTTTCCTTCCACATATCCTGATTCGACTTGAGGATTAATGACAATGGCGGTTACGCTACTTACGCTTCTAGGAGGTAAAGTAATGTAACGTGTGTTTTGAGTATTTTGGCTAGTAGAGGGTGTTGGAATAGAATTTGAAATTAATTCTTGTACTTTAAATAATGGTATTCTAATTGTTGTAAATGCTAAAGTATTGTTTTCGTAATTTAAACTTGCATTTAGGCTAGTTAATAAATCTATTCCGATTATTCCGTGTAATCCAGATAGTTGAATATCACTTGTGACTACATGAAATCTATGTGATATATTGTGATTATTTACTTTAAGGTTTAATAAAACATATCCAAGAGTTCGACAAGGTTAAAAAGGACCTAAAATAGTAAATTGTTGTCTACAAACATAAATGTTAGGATTTAAAACTGATTCCTTTATAACAGAAATTCCAGCGCCAGTATCAACGAGGAAACATAAATTTGGTTTTCGTATTGATTCTTCGACTGGTATCTTTATATAAAACATATTACCATAATTAATATTAAATATTTTTATAGAATTTTCGCCTTGAGTTATTAATGGCCCACGGGTTTGGCTGCATCCGTGACCTGTTTCAAGTTTAAATGCTTTAATTGTTTAATTGGTGGGTTGACATCATTATTTTTATTCTTTAATTTAAAACAATGTTCTATAACGTGTCCTTCCTTTCTACAGTATCTACATTGTTTAAAAGTGTTAGGCTTAGGAGTGTTAAAAGTAAAAACTTTTCTATATTCGTTTGGTTTTTTATTAAAATTAATATTTCTTTCCTTTCGTTTAAAACAATTATTAGACAAGTGACCTATCTTATGGCAAATACCACATTTTCTTTGATTAGAATTATTAATATTATTTCTTGAATTTTGAAGTAAAGAAAATTGTTCTTCTTCAATGACAATATTAAAAGCATCGTTTAAGTCGGTAGGATTTCTAGCTCTAAGAATTTGTGAAATTTGGGGATTTACACCCATGAGGAACGTATGTAATGCCAATTGATTAATACTTTCTAATTGTCCCGCTAAAAGTTCTTCATTTTCGCTATTTTGAGTTACACAAGATAAAAGTCTCTTAAGACAAGTCTCTATTTTTGAAATATACTGCGTAATGTTTTCATTATTTTGTTTACAATTTTGTAGCTCAAACATTAAATGTGTTTGGTGCTTTCTATTTCCGAATCTAAGTTTTAAAAATTCTTTTAGATTTTCCCAATTATTAAAGACAGTATTAGAACATACTGATTATGCTCTATCTGTTAATTTATTTTGTACAAAAGCAAAAAGCACGTCTTTTTGATTATCGCTTGCGATATCGAATGCTCTAACACAATTTGTTAACCATGCGCTTAAATTATCACGGTTTCCATCATAAGTATCGATAAATTTTATTGGAGTGTCTATTTTTAATTGAATACCTGGACCTTCATCTGCCATTTTGATTAAACAATAGAATTTGTAATGTATAAAATATTAATTTATAAAAAATATTATATAAAAGTGATAATCTAAAAGTGATGATATTATTTGAACAAGATTTAATTAAAATTTGTTTAAAATTCGATTAAAGTTTGTTGAAAATTGGTGATAACCGCTTAAAATATTTGAAAATAAAAGTAACTTAAATATAATCTTAAAAGTAGCTTACAGAATAAAGATGAGTTTCATCCCCAGAGATTTTTCAATGGTTGATCAGGCCAGTAAATTTCTGCGAGATGTCTCCAGCTTCTTCTGAAAATTTTTGTGAGACGCAATTCAGTTTTCTGAACTCTTATTTTGGTTGACGACTTTTCTTGCTTCGTAAGCGAAGAATTTCTTGCTGTTGCTGTCTTCAAGATGAAGATATGTAGCGAACAGTTAGTCTTCTTGTACAATTTTACTCACAGTTTCTTAAATTTGTAGGATGGAAGTTGTAGTTGTAAACTTCTCAAACTGTCGAGCGTTAAATTCGTTTCTTCTTAAAGTCTTGGAAGACGCCCTGGTGAAAGCAGATTTCTCTTTTCCTCAGGTAGAAGAAATCACCAGTTCTGACACCAATTTTTCGTCCTTGTTATGTTCGATAAATAAAAGGACTTTTATTTCTTATTCACGATTTATTTCCTCTATCCAAAATTAGGTTCGGAGGAAGACGTTATGTACTTTTGTGAAGACTTTGTAGCAACCGGGCCCAAGAGTGAGGCAGTCAAGTAGGTCTTGACGAGTTGGAAGCTGAATTGCGAATGACTGCTGGGATGCTGGGACCCGTTTATATATTCAGTTGTAAACATAGAGTTCGTAGAACGAACATGTGACGTTCTGCGAAATCATTAAGATAAAAATTGTTTATGAATTTATAATGACATATTTCCGTTATCGGAGTACTTGAAATAATATTTGCGAAAACAACTGAACACTGAGTGTCTTATTCTAATGGGTTATCAGAATATGATCCCCAAATTAATAAGTGGAATTCTTTGTACTTGAATATTAAATATTATGAGGTCGCGAGTTCAAAATAACAAGATAAGGATAGAATATTCGCGATCATTTTAAATACGCAAATTTTAGATGACCTTAGGTCAAGGGATAAGAGTGGTCTACGTGATTTACTGGACGTATAGAGTGTATAGTACATAACAGTAGTAAGGTAAATAATTGTAATATGTAAGGAAACAAGGAACAAAAAAGGTTACAGAATGGGGCCCTGGGGCGTCGGAGTACTATAGTTGTTCTGTGCCTAGGGCACACACATTGTAACAGCAGAACCTGTCGTTTATACCATGAATGCCGTTATCTCTTACTATTAGGAGAACTGTGGACGTGGTCGCTAACTAATCACATAAACCTACCTCTGTGGTCTGGCATTCCGGTGTTATACTTATACTATATATTTACTATACTTCATGGGGCCTTATATTTTATGCTTTCGATCTCTGGCAACTACTACTGTAGTCTTTGATCCCCTGCTCAGGAATCAAAAGAAATGGATTTTTTTTCAATTTTTGAATATAGATAACGTTGTCTGAGATTGCATATGTGCCGGGTTGGCAATAGGTTTGTCACCTATTACATTGTAGGACTTATTTCTTCGGCTAGCCTGTCCTGCTTGTAGCTGCTGTGGTTTTACCTCTGCTTACCGCTTCGGAGATACGGACATGAAGATACTATTTTAAATCTAAGTTTTCGTTAAATTTGATGTCCATTAATTCGCCCGTGTTTTAAGTGGGGTAATCTCCTCAATGTAGTTTTATCTTTAACGGTTTTATCTTTGCTCACGGTACTAAGATCAATGACTCAAGTTTTTAAATAAAACAACAAGTTATAAATTATCAGTAAGTATATTATAACTGAACATATACAAACGATATCGGAATAATTATACAACTTAATAATATAAAACAGACCTTAGGGTTAGAAAATAAAACATAAACAGGCACACACGATTTGCTATGTACTATATAACAACGCAGAACTAACTTAAATGTATTACAAAACTTAATTAGAGCACATGAACCGAGACATTTACAAAGGTTGTAATCAGTTAAAGTAAGACTAGCTCTCAACAAATATTTGGCAGAGGCGGAGCATCCATTACACAAAACGTGTATGCCCATTATTTGCACTTTCAGCGTCAGTAAATTTTGGCAGTAGAGGATTGCACATAGCCAAAGACGTGACGAACAATAAAACATAATAACGCACACGCAAACATTTTCATATTGAAAAATAATGGGGTGAGTTACACACACATACACACACGCACACATGCAACTTGCCAGCGGACACAGACCTTCACGCACTGGTGTATTGAAACAGTTACAAAAGCAACAATTATTTAAAATTGCATATTTTAGTGACATGAATGCGCAATACTTAAATGTTCGAAAGATGTCGAAAGTAAACCCTATCCGTATTATTAATAAACATGTCATAGCGTAAGGGGGAAAGGTAAGTTGATATTACAGTCGGTATCACATTGTAATAGACTATAAAATCAGGTTGAACCTTGGTTTTTACTTCGTGTTTATTAATGAAACTCTACATGTTATTGTCCTATTCTGACGTGCTTATCAGGCAATATAATTAATAGCCATATAGATATATCAAAAGTTTTTCAACGACTTTTGATCCTAATGACTATATAAAGCCTCTGTGAATACGTTCGCCTTTTGTTTCACAACATTTTGATATCTCCACTGTCACTGCTCCACTCCCGCCAGTGGCAAGTTGCATGTGCGGGGGACCAAGTCTTAACTACAGCTTTCGTAAGAAAGTGTGAGCAAGACGTATAAAGTGGTGGGCACAAGTTAGAATTTACGTTCAAAAGTAAAGATATTATGCCTATACATACCATCACAGTATCGATTCAATAAATATCTAACGGCCCGCGTCAATAAACTGGGAATAGTCGTCTGGAGCGGACGTATATCATATCTGTTCTCGACTATTGTCATCGGCGCGGGCCACAGGAAGACAATCCCTTACATAACAATGGAACTTGGACCATAAAGTTTAATTTCAATCTAAATTAGTATATATAACATATATATAAATGAATGATTAATCTACAGATTTCCAACCTTACTATTGCTCTCCCAATACACTCCCGCGGATGTTACTGAGAGACCGGCCGCGGTCCGGCTCCCAAGGCCACTTGTATTACCACTTTCACAGGCGGTAGGAAGTACATCTGAACCCCGACAACTTTCTTGGATATTTACTGACAGTTTTAAAACTCTACAAATAATTCACAAAAACAGTTTCTTGTCCGTTGGGCAATACAGGCGGATACAAATAAATATTACGCTGTGGAATATTGTAGTGCCTATCACTATTCAGGTATAGGAGACGCATGAAACTAAATAAATATAATAAAATTAAGCTGTATTCATTTTGAGTTAACAATTTAAAAAATACGCTCTTTAAAACAGCTCGTACTTCACGAAAACAATAAGATAATGAGATGTTGTATCTGAAAGATTCAGATTTTTTTCTTAAGTAAGAAAAACTTAAGAACCAAAAATGCAAGTGCGCTAGTGGAGCCCACCCCCACCCCCCTTCCCGCAACCCGCCCGATGTTCACATTTTCACTCCTAAATTTTCTTGAGTTTTCCCAACGAAAGTTTCATTGCTTGGTGAATTATTTGCAGCAATCGTGAAGGGGTCCCAAATTGTTTGTACAGTCTGATAAGCCGCTATCCCGTGGGTCAAAGGCCATTTCAGGCGACGTTGATCGCGTTTATGTTTTGTCGCAGTCTCTCGAATAGGCTTTCGCTATCGCTGTCGCTGTCGTACTGAAACAAAGAGATAACATTTATTAGTTTTGACCTTATAAGACTTAACGCACTCCTCCCTAACATCAATCAAATGATTATATAAAAGGATAATATGAAGTTTTGTCTGCTCGCCTCTTAAAACTATATCCTAAAGGACCAGAACTGATACTCATTTTCAAAATAGCAAGATTATTTATACCTTACTATTTCTATGAATTTAACATATTTGATATATTTTTTAAGTAGTTATTTAAGTTTTCATACGTAACTACATTGAAATAACTAGCCGCGGTATAAAACTAAGCTGCTGATAGTTACCGCAAATAGCTAAGAAAAATAAAGGGAATACCCGCGACGCCTCCCGTATTACCTCTTTCCTAGTACGATCTCATTCCCGCTAGGACCTCTTTCCTTTCCCAGTAAGATACCTTTAAAGGTAATGCTTTTTATATTTTTCCGAACTAAATAATTACTCAGAAAACCCTAGATCTGGCCGCGCAGTTATTTTAAGGCCAACATTGTAAGGAAATTGCCGGATGCGCTTTGGCGACAGACTACTGTCGTATCATTCTAGAAACCGACCCCAATTGACCTTAATATGTAAATTATAACGATTCACTTTAAGCCTGTAAGTACAGACAACAATTTTGTCGCTACAATATTAGTAAGTCCGCTGCAATCGACAGGATGCATATCGGACGTCGCGTATGTTAGGATAAATGATTTTAGTCCCGCACGGTGTCAGCTGTCGAGTGACTCACCTCGTCGTCGGCGGAGTCGGAGTCGTCGGCGGCGTCGGAGGGCGGGCAGCGCGGGGCGAGCCGGCCGCCGAAGTCCCGCACGGTGCGGGTGACGCCGTGCTCCACCAGCCACTGCGCGGTGCGCGCGTCCCGCCGCCGGCCGGCGATGTGCAGCGCCGTCCAGCCCGCCAGACCCTCCTGTAACGAACGCACCCTTTACATTACAATTTAGAACCCATGATGCGGTTCCTCCTTGATGCCGGATGTGCGCCGCGGCTCCCTCCCGACTGTTAGAACATTGGATATTGCTTAAAGACGGTCAGCTCTACCGTAATACCAAAATAAATTATTGAGAACGATTTTCCGTAAGTGTTTACCTAGATTATTTTTATTTATTACAAAACCTGAATATGTTTAAATTTATTAGGTTTATGTAAACAAAATGCGGACAAACTTAACGGTTGACACCTAATTAACAATAGTCCTCCATTCCAACTAAAGAAGGAAAAACCAAATGTAGTGTTCAAAGTCATTTAAGGAAATAAATATTCTATTTGAAGTCATTTACATAATCTCATGAAAATTTGTAGAGACGTAGGTATTTGCCGGAACAAATTTTCATAAGATAAGGTTTCACAATTTGTTAGTTAACGTAAGGATTGTACGGCATAAGGGGTTATGTACCGATATTCATTGCTAGTTTGATTAAAATTTCTCCAATTTAATATATTTTCTGAAGAATATTTTTTTAACTTACTGACTCAAGGTAACATCGCAACCAGCGAAGGTAAATAAAAAACCCAAGCGGCAGTGATATCTCTGTTATCAGGTGATTAGACTGCGGGTTTCCCGGTCGTTGAGGTAACAACAACGACTCAAGTGCGTCGTCGATTGTTGCAACATAACTTATAGGGTTTTCGTCCTTATCAATACTAATATTGAAATAAGAGGAAGCATATAAAAAAAAGAACGACAAGTTGAGGTGATCAAGTAAAACGCAAAAAAATATATTAATGGTAGAATACGCAATTAATGAGATATTAAAACATTGTTAACAATTTTACTATAAATTGTAATATATTTCTATAAATTCTAAAGAAAGAAAAAATTTCGCCCCGACAGGATTTGAACCTGTAACCTTCCGTCTCAAGCCGACGAATTCTCTAACAAAGTGAGCTACTGAGGATTCAAGTCCCGTGGCGAAATTTTTAATTCCTTTCTAACACGTTAACGCGGGTTATGTCCTATAGATACACAATTCTGAGTACCCACCAAATGAGTTCATCGTTACAGATGAAATTTACATTTTAGAATGGCCATAACTTTCGTTTCTCGCAACGTATTTTCATTTTAGCACTTGCCCTGTGCTTGGGATAAATGCTGATAAGGAAAATGAAACAGGCGAATACAGGGAAGATTGTGTTGAAGGTAACAAAAAATACAGATGAAGAAAGTTGTCGTACCACAGTTTTTGATATAAGTTAAAATAAATACTCACTCTAGCATTGAAGTCGGCGCCGTAGTACTGCAGCATTTGTAAGGCCTCTATATGACCAGCGGCCGCTGCCAAGTGCACACACATTTGTCCTGCAACAACAATAAAAACACAGTTGATAAATTATTAAAATAAATTCTTTCAAATTAGAATGATGTTTTATTTAACCCTAAAATGTGTTGGGTCTCTATAAACATAAGTAGCGTTTTAACGGTTAAGTCGCATCGTAACCAAGTCTATGTATTACTGGATATGTTTTATATTAATTATCTAATATTTCGACCTTCTGTCGGTATTAAGAAATAGCTAATGTTATGTCTGGGTTAGACTTATTTGATTGTGATAGACCAATAAAATTGTGAAATGAAATCTCCTCAAATTAATACTATTATTAGAAAGCTAGTGATGATAAAAGCTCTCATGAAAAACGATCATTTATACAGGGTGTCCAGTAATTAATGGATAAATCCTTTGACTGTGGCTAGCTCGACAGATACAGCCCTACCAGTAAAATAAATATGACCTTAGTAAAAGTGTCATGGTTTTCGAGATATCAAGTTAAAACCGTTTTTTTAAAAATATCTCCCAACGCTCGGTTATTTTTATGCCATTTTTTTAAATATCAACACACTTAGATAGTTGATTCATAAATCCAATACATTACTTCAGAATTTTTTAATAAGCTAATAATTTAAAAAATGGTTTAATTGAAAAAAATGTGCAAAAAAATGTTAACTCTTGTTATTGAACACTTACAGTGAAAAAAAAAGTACGTAGCTTCTTGTGCAAATTATTTTAAAAACGAGCCCGGTTAATGCAGATTTTTAAAAGATTAATTACAAAGGGGCCATTTTTCATATTATTTAACTATTTCAGAATTAAGAACAAAATCATTATTAAAGTTTGTCAAAATCGATAATTACTGTAATGTGCTTTATTGTCGTGCACAAATTAGTTTGAGTGAATTTTGGAAGAAGCCAAACTGGTTTTTGTGGGGTCCTGTGGCGTGTCAGACATGACACAGTGACTATCTGCGCGTGGCCCTTTTTAGGTAGAAAGAGACAGTGTAATGCAAAACAAAGGTAGGTATGTTTGTCTTTACTTTACCAAGTTAGTGTCCTTCTTGACCCTGCTCTAGTTGTGACGCGCCTACCGTTTTTCTGCTCTCAGTTTTCGGTAAGCGAAACCACACTAGGTTTTTGTATATGTATAATATGGGCATATTCAAAACGAGCTAACGAGGCCGTTTGAAATTAAACAGTTATTGTACTTCGAACAATAACGACATAAAGTCCCTTTAAATTCGTCCTAAGAAATGAATTGTGTCTTAAGTTTACTTTAGTGATAAGACGACGAATAAACACATGGTTCTCCTGATAGTAAGAAATAATGTGTGGCATATTCTGCAAGTCTGGCTACCCTGGCTTCCGGACCGGAAACTAACGGTCAATATAGCTACAGGAATTAGTAAGGCGGTTAATCATCACTCGAACAAGTTGCTGAATAGCACTCTATCACCAGTGGTCTTATCAGTAATGATGAAAATATGATGATAACCTGTGCTCGCCTCATACGAGCTACCTGGAAGTGACGCAAATGGTCTATTCGACTCAGCGGACTCAGAGCGATAATGGCGAAAATATTATTAACATGTGCTCTGATAGGTACCATTTTAAGTATAAAAGCTGAATAATATCACTTGGGCGCCTGGTCTACTGTTTCGTTTAGATTTTAGAATAATTCTACTTTTAGTTTGTATGCCCGACGTGAAACAAACAAAAAGTTTCTTTCAAAAATGTTGTGGTTACCCGTCCAAACTGAACCATCGTCACACCAAGGGACAAGGGAATTTCAGAACGAACTGCGGTGCTCAAATAACGCACAAAGGCTACACGCTGGCGGTGAGTGCGGTCACGCAGAAGTTAGAACCACGTTAAAAGATATAGAACTTGCAACAGGAATAATATGTCGGTGGTGAACACTTCTACTTGTCCAACCGAATTGATCATTGATGATGGTGATTTGAGATGGTCTGCTTTAACGACGAGTTGCATGAAACGTCCACGCAGCGATATTGATTTGCCGTTTAATTACTAGTTGCTAGTGCATATTTATTGTAACATATATAGCCAGGAAAACATTATTGAGTTTTATAATTTTTTTTTGTTATATAAAAAATGTGTGTTATTTTATTTCAGTCGAGTTGATAACTATACCTATTAGTAGGGGAGCCCGCGATGCTAAATGTGTAGTAACTCCAGCGTCATTCGGACTCATTGCACTTTGTCGATTAAATAGTGGAGAGTAAAAAAGGTCATGTAAGATTTTCTTTTTAGCGGTCTGTTCAGTGTCTAGAAGCTAAAATAGCAATCCCAGTCACTTGATCATAGCCGATCTCATCAGATATTAACAATCTATATGCTTAATGTGTCTCCGATGACAGAAATATGTCAATCAGACAGATTGCTGTAATCGATAATTAACACATATGACTTGGTTTTTGAAAGTTTCTGAACCTCCTACTCCCGTACGTCTTGTTCAAATCATCAGAAAATTCAAACATCGACTTATTGGCATGTGATAAGCCCGCCATACTTTAATCTGACACGCTCGAGTATATTTTCAAAAAAATTAGACAACCCTACATGCGCGTCTCTATATAGAGATTTGATACATAATGGAGGTGTTTAATAATGGTACAGGGTATCTCCCATATCTTAATCTGACGCGCCTGAGTTACTCCAAAAATCCCCTTTTGGGCTCCCCTACTATATAGCGTATAGTGTCTTATAAATCTTATGTGTCTCTTTGTGAGGTCTTTTTTCGAATTTTTAATTTTTTTAAGAGTCAAAATCTGATAAGATGTAGATGTATAGACAACAAACTCATCTGGTGAGTAGCCAAAATAGGAACTAATCCGCTATTTCGTAAAACATACTTCTGCAGCTAGTTTCTGAATTATGTACATCGAAAATGAAATTCTCAAACTGCATTTTTTTATTATTAATTACTCTTATTGTTATTTTCTCGGTAAAATTCTCAATCACAAATCGCCCTTCAGTGAACAGATAAGAACAGTTGGTGTGGTTCTATACCCGATAAAAATCAATGATCCCTATATATTGACTTTGCACGGATGCTGGCTTCTAATTATTTTTTAAAAAATCTCTGTCTTGAACACATGTTTTACTGGACATTTTGGTTTTGGCTTTTTACTGTCTAAAATTGGACTCTCAACCCAATAACATAATGCGACATCGTCCACGTATAGCAAGTTTATGGTTGGTTATCGATTTTAGACTGTGTTTAGTTAAGTATGTGTCTAATTTTTTTGTGGTAAAACGGTCTGTGTTTAAGTCGCGGAAATACAAAAATACTATTATAAATCCATAGTGAAGATCACACATATCATTCAGTAACAGTCGTGTTGACAATGACAGCTTAAACCATAATATTACAACGTACCATTTTTACTTCTCCGATAACCTTTGCGTGAGTAAGTGAAAAAATATTCACATTTACGTAGATACGAAGGCGTGCGTCAGTAAGAATTTAATTCCACGATTACGGGTTCGTAAGATTATATTTTCATTTAATGAGAATATACTTGACACCAATTAAATTTGAATAAATATTCGTTATAAAGACAATTAAACAACTGGATTTACATATATTTAAATATAGCTAATTGTTACCTGCTATAAATTGAGATCTGAACTATCGTATCTTTCCAGTTGGATCAAACAGCACAACTGCAATTTTGATAAACATCGATTAAGTACTTTAGGAGTCCACCTCAGACATGAGAATGTGTCAGGATTGTAAGTGAAATATTTAAGTTAGCCCAACCACAGCGAGGTTACACAAACCGAACGCAGTAGTTGGACTAAGTCCAATACTATTTACATCGATCTCTGATCGAAATAGATTGCCACATTCCCTACTTTTTACAAATTATAAAATTGGCTCGATTCTCTGGATTGTATCTCAAAAAAACGCCCGATTTATTTATGAAACTGTAAATATGTACTAGTACTAAATATCGAAGGAACGCTTACACGACTTGCAAACTTAAAATTTTGTACACGTTTTTCTTGTCTAGTACTTTAAAGGTTACGAGCTCTGCTGTGTGTGTGTGATCCGTGCTTAAACTTTTCAGAGATGCATTTTTGATATAGCACGGATTGTTTTGGAGGTGAACTATTCTAATACTCAAAGGCTGAATAAAAAATATTCAAAATTACGATTTAATTTCATTTGTTCAATATTTGTGATATGTTTGATTCTTTATTAACTTCATTAATAATACAACTAGTTAACTTTTTTTAAGATATAAACTCAAGGGGAAAGTCTCAGGATCAGATCCTTATATCGTAGCATTACGGGCTTTTAAAAGGTTTAGACACAAAAGGGACCAGTAGAAGTAGTAATTGACATAAGAAAAAAACAAATAAAACGCTTACAAAATATTCAGTTTATGGGGAAACATATAACTACAAGTGAGTAACGATAGCGATAAACATAATGTTACGCAAATGGTTTAAGCACACAAACAAATCTATGGAAACGTTGCAATCTTTGCAATTACTTGCAGCATTTGTTAGAAACACATTTCGACACGTGTCAATCGAATTGTCTAGAACATTTTCAAACGTTACTCTTTTGAAAAGGTATTACTAAATTTATACATAATTAAACATAAATAAATATACATTCCGATCTGAGTTTTTTTTAATATTATGTCAACGATATGTTACCCCAGGATGTTATAATTAATGATTTCTTACTAGTTACAGTTTAATGTTCATAGTAATTTAAAAAAAATGAAACAACTTTAGAACGAAATTCAAATGATTAAAAAAAACAAAAGTCGTCAAAAACTACTAGCACTAAAAGACGTTGGATATACTATACGATTATACTATATTTATAGACGAGCTGTACTATATTTGTTTACGAGTTACCGTAGTTACACGGACGTGCAAAAAGAAGGAACGATTTGAATGTTGCTCAAAGCTGATCATTTCAATCCAACATTTTCTTTAAGGTCATAATAGTTAAAAAATGTGTATTTGATAGATATTTTCCCTTTCTCCAGTTGTAAAGAGTGAAAGCAGAGGGAACCGACAGCAACGCGTAAAATCTATTCTATTGCAACGTTACATTTTTTTGAGGTTTTGTCTCGATTCTTCAGTTACATAAGCAACCGTCGTTTTTTTCTTTCTTCTTTAGTGTCTTGTCAGTACAACTAGTTCAGTGCTTGCTATTATAATATTCAAGTCCGAAGATAAAGTTATGTAGTCATTTTCCATGAGGTTGTAATTGCAATTTGTATTAATATTTTGAGCACTAACTTCATTAAACTTGTCATCAAATGTCATCATGTCAATTTTTTTATTGTTCGCCATCATATTTAAGTTCACAGCTGATTTCAATATAAAAAAACACGGATTTCTTAGGCCTAATGTCATCACTGTGACCTGAGAAGGTCACGGAAACAGCAGTAGGTACGATGTCATGTTACGGGCACGTTATTTTCGCAGTAGGGCTACTGTTTTCTTACATTGTACAAATCAAATTGATTAATTTGATTTACGAGACCCTGACACACTTTTACGTAATACGGCATTAACTTTAGCAGAATATAATGATGGCATGCTCAAGCGGGCGAATCTGAAGGACAAGACGTACAGAAATGTTCCGTTTGACAAGACCTCACAGCAATTACTTGAGCTTGCACAAATAAACATGAATTAAGAAACATCTTATCGTGATAGCGTTTTAAAAACAATAAATACCTTTTAGACATGCAAAAGTCCGTAACCAAGTTTGGACGTAAGTTTGTAAATCAATACAACCCAATTTGGCTCGCGGCGGAAAAACACTCATTTTTTCATAAATACCCAATGTTATCGGGAAACGATTTAAATGTGTAAGCAAGGGACGTTTAAGAATATCACATGTATTTATTTCTGTATGTCAAAGGTCAACAAACAAGCACATGGTTCTTATGATGGTAGGAGACAGGAAAAGCATCTACCACTAGTGAAGTAAAGTATAAATCATTTACGTATGCAGATTGTTGACTAGGTACATATTGGTCATGGAAATTTATGAAATCACTTTTTAATTTGTAGAGTATTTTGTATCACATTTTCCATTAATGGCAGCTTGACCGATAAACTAGTTAGATTCCAATACTTTCTGTTTGGAATATTGGAAATGTTGAAAAATTTTCTACCCTACTGAATGTTAAGAAAATTCAGTAAGAAAAATGTAGTTGCATTTCAAATGCAGTCTACAATCTACTGAAGGTATGAATGGCGGTGTGATCCTGTAACTAGGTACAAAATTGCATTCGGGCTTTAACAATTTTGCGAAAACAAATTCGTCAGAAGGTACATTGGTTACAGGTTGATTCATTTATTCCTTGAAATAAATATGATTGTTTGTAAATACAATTACATCACACAAGGAAATAAGTTCATATTAAAAAAAACCCTCATTAGGTACTGGGCATGTTATCAACGTGTTCGAGGTCAAATTTAATATTCACGCTGCTTCATAGTGAGTTGGTATCTGGTAAGTAGGTAGGTAGGTATATAGCGACAAAACAAAATTGGTTTAAGTTACTTTTTATTTTACTTACTCCAGAATGAAAGGAAATATTTGATAGCGTAAATATGATTTTTTTAAAGTTTTTTACTAATAATGTGTAATTTTTGTTCTTCAACATTAACAAGTGGAACATGAGAGATTGATATCATCGACTGATATTTTTAAACTTACACAACATCAGTTCGAACGAGTGTAAAGTTATTTCGGTCAACCAAAGTTTCTGAATCTAGCACAAATGTCGGTCGCACGGCTCCCCGTAGAGATACTAAGGTGATTACGCATTAATTTAAAAATATGCGAGTTGTAATATTGTGTACATGTGTGCGGCGCGTCGCGGGCGCAGCTGGTCGCGGGGCGCGGCGCGAGGGGCACTGGGGTTTTCCCAACAATGTGACGGTGCCCAGTCAACACTCGCGACGATGCCCTCTCCATTTATGGCTAAAGTAATATTTTTCACCATTTCCGTATATCTGGAGGCGCAAAACCAGTTTATATCGGTGATAATGTATTCACGGATGAATTTTAGCGCAGTCATTTTAAAATATCAACTATAGAGGGGCACAGCAAAGGTTAACACTACTGATAAACAAGAAACTTTTCGCTGTGGTAAAAAGAATTGAATATCCAGAAAATATGCATAAGTTATCACCATAAACACAAATGCATTAAGTGTCTTTATGTTATTAAGAAATGTTAAACAATAATTAATTAAAATGACAACCAACCAGATAATATACTTATTCAAATAAATGTAAAAACGAAGAAGCAGGTTTGTTTTACATTTTTGGTATTCTTAGCATGAGCTGGAAAAGGACAAGCAACATCTCGTTATATTATACTCTCAAAATAAAAATAGGTTAATTATCAACTGTTAATTAGACTCTGACTCTGCATTACATGAAAAAAAATATATTGAGTAATAAAAAAAACTCTCAATTAAAACATACTTAGCCTTTAAGTATCCCGTACGGTTTATGAGACTGAATATATCATATATATATTTAACTAGTGATAATAACATAATATGAGTCTTATTTAAAGCTAATCAAATATTATTTAAATTAAAGAAGTACATAACATGAACTACATAGCTGACGACTGATAAGGCTCAGTAGTTTTCCTATCGATGAATTTCGTAACGTGATCCAATAACGGCGATAACCTTCATGCGGCCACATGGAAAACGTTAAATTTCTACTATAAATATGCTCAAGTCCATGAAAAGCGACCAGAATAGTGGAAAATCCCAAGTTTTAGAGGCTATTGATAAGAGAATAAGCCAGAAGCAATGCGACGTGACGGGAAACTGTTAGAATTGTAAACAGCGTGGCACGAGGTTGCCATTAAGCATTGTAGTAGTTAAAATATGTACCTTCATTGACGATACAACAAGTTTCCGACGTGACGAAAACATTATACATTCTACGTGGACACTAAACTCAAATAGATTATGTACCTACTTCGGTTAGTGCAAATTGATTACTTGTCGTCATCCGGATTTCGCTCTCCTGTCACTTTCTTAAGAAATGTTCACTGACATCACGTTCACATTTAACTCGCTAGCAGATACTATAATCTTAGATTTATTTGTTATCTTGTTAACGTAGTCATCACACCGAATCAAAATTAAAATATGTTATCTCACTTTTGGAAAATCCAAGTAATTTGACGCCTCCATTAGGAATACATTTATAACGAAAACCATTTCAAATAAGCAAGAATAAAACCGGATTTTCTTTAGATAATTTTAAAATGGTGTGGTCATTGGATAATCCGAAAATCATCGGCCATGAAATAAAAATTAGCAAAGGTCAAATAAGGGTTCACATACGAGTACCTACATAACATTTTTCAAACTACGACTAATGTAACAATGACGCATGTCCTAAAATATTATTATGACTCCAATGCTATAAAAACATATTGTATCCAAAAAGAAAGGATTTTCTTTATACCGATAGAGTCAAAAATAATTTTTAATGTCCTTATTAATATTTATTATTAGAATTAAAATCAAATGCTAGACTTCTGTTGGCTTCCAAAGCTACTGCTCTAGGTCCGATTTTTGGTCAGAAACAAAAACCTCTACGACAAAATATTTGGAAATAATTTTGAAATCTTGCTACTAAAGAAACCGACATTCGCTGAAAAGATTTTTGCTTTCCGTATGAATTGTTACCTAAGTATGATATCAACCTAAGCTCATGCTTGTTACCGATGTAAGTTCTGCAATAAGATAACAGTTTGTTGCAATTATCGAAAAAATATTGTCTTGTGAAAAATATCACTTTCGAGTGCGCTGACATTATGAATAGAGGCATTCAAAAGAAACGCATTTATGTAACGACCGTTTCAGATCTTTTGGGATTTCCGTCCGTAAGTGGCATGGAACTTTCACGGCGGGTTATCCCACACACACGTACATTGTTCCAACTGCTCACCGATCACAACGGACCGTTATGCCATTCGCGGTTTTCCTGATACAGTCACTATGGTATTCTTCAGATTTACTCATATCATTTCTTAGTATTTACCAGTACATATTATAAACCAAAGTCCCCTGGCTACGTTTGTCTGTCTTGTTGTTGTTAAAAGTTTTATGTAAATTTGTTGAAATATAACGTAATTTAACATTAAGGAAAAAGATATGCCCATTGAGACTTTTTTGCCGAAAACGTTGCCGAAACCCTTTGACTTATTGATAAATCGACGTATGGGGGACTGTTGCCTTACATCTGCTTAGCAAAAAAGTCCGCGATTCTATCTTTTAAGGATATTTTACTACACCCATTTTAAGTTTTGAAAAATGTACACTTATGATGTGATAATTGTCGATTTGGTAATTAAAAATTTCAAAATTAAAATTAGAGGGCGGATCGTCCCCGCGTTTTGGTATAGAAAGACCTACCTATGCCAAATTTGGTTTTCTTTTTGCAATTGCAAAGATTTTCTTTCAATATATTATACAGATTTTACTTTCATTTATATGTGTTTAGTTTCTTTTCCCCTAGTAGTAAATTTCGCGAGTAGTAATATTTTTTAGTTTATTATTAATAATAATAATACCTTATATAAATTAAGCTCTACTTAGCCCTCGAGATAGCCTTTTATCTTTCGTTGTTATCACTAACCACGAAAAGTCTCTAGTAAGTGCAACTTACAAATCACGACCAATTTTGCTATATTTTTTGTATATGTCAGGAGAAGGTTCATATGAAAAAAAAATTCATTGATAGGACAGGACAATGTTTGTCTGATCAGCTAGTAATTCATAAAATCCCCCATAGAAACACTAGTGCGGAAAACCATTCATCATTAAGTTGTTGGAAAACCTGAAATTTCGGCTAAACCTCGGAAATTACGTAGATGGTCATAAACACACCATAAGACGTGTGCCCTATCAGAGCTAATTAGTAGGTACTTCATTTATCTTTGTTAATTAACGATCTTCACTATTTCGATGGCTCTTTATTACTCTCGTATTTGTTTTTGATATTGATAGTTGGGTTTTGTAATTAATTAAAACAAATTATGTCACCGCAAATAATTTAGCTATTTTTATTTTTGCCATTGTCCATTATTATACTCGTAATTGAGATTTTTTCAAAGAGGAACAGTCATTTGAATAGCCAACTTCAAGTGTGTCACCATTGGCACACTTATATTAACTTTTGTTTGCAAAATTAAATGTAAAAGTAAGGAGTATTAAAAATTTGAACGAACCATGCTTAGGTATGTGCGATAAGTCGAGATAAGTTGTGAGTACCAATATTATTATTATCATCGTTTTTAATCAAACAAAATGTGTACCGGAACTTTAACATTTTATTGTTATGCTTGACATTTACAAACACCGACGGTGTGATACTTCCTTGTGTGCACTAACGTACCTACATAATACATAATATACCACCTTACCTACTGGTGACATATGGAGTTGGGAAACCCAGAGTTTATGTAACAATTATAATTAACATAGTATACTACATGTAACCATGTTTATAAGCCCATTGAGGTACTAAATTTCAACGAAAGCGTCGAGCGACAATTTGTAAAAGCCATCAACAGGTTTGCTAACCACCTGGATGTAAATACATAAAAGATCGTAAAGCGGTGGAATGCGATCCATAGCTTTATTTGAAAACTATAACATTGGATAGGTAGGTACCTATATTCTTCTACGAGTCGTCTCCACGTATACAATCAGACGGTCGTGTCGTGTCATTTTAAAAGTTTTTTTTCTGCACTCACGTCGTGACGTTGCGCGTGAGATCGAGAGTTGCACTTTAAAGCGTGTCGGTGACGTAAGCCGATAAAGTTTGACTCAATCGAAGACGGCTCAGTAGGCTAAAGCAATTCCACTGTTATAATTTGAATATACATAATATATCTGCATTTGTAACGCCACTAAACTGGTATACAGCTTTCACTGGGGGCCGGTGTGCGCGGCACTGGGCAGCGCGACGTTGGGAATACCCAGCGAGTCCAACCATCCCACTGCAATTATACGGTGCCTGGATCCTCAACAACGGCCGGGTAAAACCGACTCAACATTGGCCGCCGCTAATGTAAAGGTCATTAACATACAGTTTCAGCTGTGGAGTTTTATTTTATTTTTGATAAAATTAAATTCAATAAGTTGTATTGCATTAGAATCTAATGATGATATCAAAACAAACAGCGAACAGGTAAAATTATACGAAAATTGACAACAGGAAAAAGTCTATGTTATATCAATTAGTAAACAAAACCTTTATTATTTTTTTATAACTTTAAAGCATCTGATTGATTCCTTGGGTTTTAAGTCCCTTTGTCACAGTTAGGTAAATATAGCGAACATTATAATGTAATGAGAGTGTCAAACTAACATACACGCAACATTTCATACTTTATTGATTGAGAGAGCATCTGGACATCGCATGGCACAGTAGCAGGCAAGTAATAACAATAATTATAGAAATAATATATATCTAAATTTCAAAGAGTTCCGATTTCTTGACTAAATGTGACTCTACCGAGAACAAAATTAGAAGACGAGCCCACAGATAGTATCGGACGGTGACAACGATATCGATGTAAGCTGTCGGGCCCCTTAAAACAAATATAAATGATTAGCTGAATCGTATCGTTTTGATGTCGCTTTTATCGTCAACTATAACCACTACATTAACTTACTGGCGAAAGCGAATATCGTGTTATTCACTCCAAAAGCTCTGAAATCATCATTAACCATTATCTGGTTGAAGAGTGAAAGTTCATTTTGATTTTAAAAGACCACAGCTACATCTGGGGTTCGATATCTGAAATATACACTTTGGGTGCTCTTTGTTTGGCCTGTGGGGCATTAGGAAAATATAAGAGTGATTTAACCTTAAAAGATACCTCTAATAGACATTAAAAAAACTTTTACCTAGTGACGTACCTTACATAACAGATATAATTACGTCAACACTATCCGAGCCACCAACTGGTTGAGGCTGTAGTTACGGAGGTTTGAAGTGATAAAGGTTTCATCGGAGTACGTTTGGAGGCCACGTTGATGGGTAAAACCATATGCAAATACGTGCTAAAAGACGATTGAAAGTGTGCACGCCACCTTACGTTGTATAACAGCGGAAAACCCGAACGGCTGCTTACATCTAGACGCTAATATATTTTGTGTTTATACAAACTGAGGGAAAACCACGCAATTTAACGTACCAAATCATTTTTGTTATATAAAAAAGCTATTTTGAGTAAAATCACAGTCAAGGGAAATCTTAATTCGAAATTGTTAACTTGACTGTAAAAACAATTACAATGAAAATAGAGTAGACAGAAATGTGATAGCTAAGTCCACAGCTAAATACTTGCATTTATTATTAAGCGAAATAAATGCCAATTATTTTGTGTCGTCATAAATAGCTCAAACAAAAGTCCTCGCTATTTTTTCCAATGAAACGGACTTTAACACTTTACAAAACACCGACTGAACGGCACTTCACCCAGAGCAAGTTAGGTCAGGTCGCCATACATCTAAATCTAACCTTTCAATTGATAGCACACAGGCTTTAAATGGATCAGTCGCATATCCATTTGTTAGTTATTTCAGTGCGTGCAGTTTTTCCGCAAACAGATGAGTTTTTGAACGTGGTGGAAATTGAATAAATCAACAAGTCGCAGGATTTTCTGACTAGGCGATGAGTACCGTAAAACATGGCAACTTTCCCTCGACGATTGACATTGCCCAGTTGCGTATTAAAAAACACCAAATTTATCCATAGTTATTAAGCACATTTTGTGTATAGTAAAAAATTCATTATATTTCTGGCAACACTATGGGACATACTGTTACAGATGTTACTTTAGTTATCTGTCGGACGATGTTGAAATTAGGGTGTTTTTTTTGCGGGCAAAAACTGTTAAAAAAACGTTTTAGAGAAGGTTTACTTCGAGTTATCGCAGGGAAGTAATTTTTATACATTTGTTATTACATTAGAAGTGAATGATATAGACTAGTTTTCTTCGCTAAACGCATCATAAAATCATAAAATATAGTGGTGGGCAAAGTCACAAGGATATTTTCTAAACATCGTTGATAACATTTCCCAATGTTTCTTTTTCATTAGGGTTGTCATCCGAGGTATATTTTTTAACCGAGTATAAAAAGGAGGGTTCGGATTTGATTTACATTTAATTAAGTCGATAAATACAAAGTTATGGCCTCTTTTCATATTCCCCACTGAGTTGTTGAAGTTTTTGTTGATGGGTTTTAGTTTCTTCAAAGCAATATGTACATACATATCAAAATCAAACCATTACATACTTAAAATTACGATAAGTCTTCTCAATTTTAACTATGCAATATAATTTTTCAGTAAAACTCATTACAAATTTTAGTTTTATTTGTTATTTTCGTATAAAACAGGGCAAAATAGGTACATACTTTTTAATTTTGTTTTTTTGTTAGTTTTTGAAACCTTTAGGTACAAATAAAGCACATTAAGTAAAAAAATATGTTAATATTATTTCCATTTTTAATATATCATTATTATGTATTACATTCCACACTTTTTTAAAATTTTACTCAATACGTAGGTACCTCCTAAAATGATTTAATCATATTGATATTAATATTATAAATGCGAAAGTTTGTATGTTTGTTTGTTACTCAACCGCTGGAACAATTTTTATGAAATTTGGCACGCACATAGGGGTAACTAGGAATAACACATAGAATAGTTTTTATCCTGTAAAAATGTTCCTGTGGGACTATTAACAACGCGGGCAACAGTTGGTAGTTAAATATTGTCAATGTTGACAACCGTTGAACATTCGAAATTTTCTACGAAAAATGTACTAGAGGGCTTTTTGACTTTGCCCGCTCATTATTAAGGGCCGCGCCGAATATTCTCATTCCCTTATGAGAATATTCGGCGCATAATTTAATACTTTATAGCATTGCTCAGTGTTTAAATTCAGTCTTTTTTAAAATGGTGATAAAGTTCATAGTAACGGAGTTCTGTAATGTGGGCAAAGTCACCAAATGTATGAGATTTTTGCCCAACACCTATAATTGTTATTTTCACTGATAAATATGGTTTTGTATGCTATTTTTAGTTTTGTGTATCGAGAGATAGAGCACATGGTATTATATGACACCGAAAAAATAGTTAATTTATCAGTATTTTCCGAAATATCACTAATTAAGCACGTTTGTTATAAATGTATGGGCAAAGTTACCATGTTTTACGGTATAGAAATACGCATATGCACGTATAAAGAAAATGTAATATACAGACGCCATTGTTGAATGTAGGAATAGTTACGTTGAGATTTAATCCAGAACAACAACAATAGTCCACGACAATATTTAACAGTCGCAAAATTGTTTTATTTGAAATTTTAATTAAGGATTCTTGTTTGAAAATGGAGTATAAATTATAATAATTTGATACAAATTATAGTTAGGACAATGGTTTAGACTACGAAATTGTATTATAAACATATAATTCGGAGACACCGAAAAAATCTAGCTAGATTATCTACCGGATTTGTACATTTATAATTGTTTTAATTTTATTTTTAAATGATGAAAATGTAACGTGTCAGATATATAAATAAAATATAGATTTAATGTAATTATAACTTACTAATTTTATTTATCTTGCGTACTATATGTTTAATGGTTTAATTCGATCGATAATTTTTGATCATTGAGTTAGAAAAGACCTTGAGGAAGCCAAGTGAATGCGTCACAATCAAACCAGTTCTGTAGCAATTACCTGAAGATCCTAGAGAAACCATGTTTTTTCTCTCAATCGAATGACGTCCGATGCGTGCAGACTGCAGCATGGTACCGAGAGGACAATGCCATGTGAAATGAAGGCGAACTGCATTTTATATCCGCAAACAAGTTTTGCATCCGGTATCTAATTATTATTACAACATTGACAGGATGACAAAACACTCCAAATAAATCTCACTAGTAAGAAATTTGTTTCAAATGACTTTTTCAATTGTGTTTGTGTCATCAGGGGCCCGAGAGTGAGTTTCGACAATATTTCAATTAGCTACCACGTTTGCGTTCTAAACAATCTAATGTATGAATTCCTTAAGTTTTTTTAAACTATTCGGTAGAAACGGCGACAGTAATTCCATGTATTTATGTTGTAAGGAGGTTAAATACAAAACGAGATAGCAAGTAAGTTTTAACTAATATTTTAATTGGTACTAATATGACTATTGCTAATAGACGTACAATCGTGGTCAACTAATTAGGGACACTCTTTGGTTAAACCGAATTGTGAATTTATTTTTTATTTTCCAACGAGTCTAAACCATATTCCATATCACTTACATGAAAGTATAATTAGTCATTTATGTGCCCGATTATACAAACAATAACAACTTCTTAAACATTAAACCTCTTTACGGTATAGCTGATAGATTATCGTAGTGCTATTTGTTCAAACATTTAATTACGGACACTGAGATATTGCGTTCTATTTTCAAAATTTGAATCTCAATACTTTTTTACTTCTTCTCTTATTGTTTCGTGGTAGTTTTGGGTAAAAATAAAAGTTGCGATCCAACACTACGAACAATTATCATGAAGTTTGTTGTCGAGCATGGTTGGCCATACCGAAGTATAGCAGAACATTTAAATTGTTCAAAAACTATAGCAATAACATATAAGCAATAACACAGATTTAAATGTGCCCAGAACAAAAAGATCGAGAAAAACAACACCGCTAGAAGATAGAATGATAACCAGGTTAGCTAAGTAAGATCCGTTTCTAGGCTCTATTTTAATTTAACACGAAGTGTTTGGGACAGACGAAAGAGCTGGTGTCTCAGCGAGGACCGTTCGACGACGTCTGGTAGAAGCAGGGTTGTTCGGAAGAGTGGCTCGCAAAGTACCGTTGTTGAAGAAAGAACATAGAAATGTTCGTTTGGCGTTTGCACGTAAATATGGACATTGGACCTACGCCCAATGGCAACATGTATTATTCTCTGACGAGACCAAGGTTAATTTAATTTCTTCAGATGGAAGGCAATACGTACGGCATCCAGTAAAAGCGGAAATGAATCCAAGATTCACGAAAAAGCAGGTGAACATGGTGGTGGAAACATTAAAATGTGGAGTTCATTTTCTGGACGTGGAGTGGGACCTGTGAAGAAAGTTTAGGGTAACTTACACCAACATAAATAAAGGGCAATATTGGAGGAAACGATGCTTCCCTATGCTGAGGAGCATCTCCCTATTATATGGACGTTTCAGCATGATAACGACCCGAAACATACCGCCCGTTCAGTCAAGTCGTTTCTTACCAGTCAGTCAGTAACGGTGCTAGATTGGCCAGCAAATAGCTCGGACCTTAACCCAATCGAGCACCTTTGGCACGAAATCAAGAAAAAAGTAGCCACTTATCGTACCACAACTTTAGATGAACTTAATGAAGCTTTTTGTGAGGCATGGGCAAACATTCCTGTCGAAACATGCCAGAAACTGATAATGTCTATGCCACATCGGTGTCAAGCAGTAATTACTAACAAAGGTTTTCCTACTGGGTACTGATTTTACACATAATAAAATGGAGCTGTTAAAGATATTATAATACTGCAGATTGTTAGTTTTGTTTAACTCTATTTTTCATTATAGTTTACTGTCCTTAATTTAATGTCCAGCTACAGAATTATACCTTAAAATTGAATACATGTTCAACCTTTGAATTTCAAAATACTTTTTTCTATTTATTTATTCTTTTATTTACAGCCATTTAAGGCATAATAATCAGACCCAAATTATGCAAATAATAGTTACTGAGAAATCAATAGGGTTTTATATTTGTATGTACATAACCGGTTATTGTTCTTCACTATCTTGCATGTCCCTAATTAGTTGACCACGACTGTATATGTTAGACTCGAACGACCATCTCCCATATGGAGGTACATAGTTTATGACCATTTTTGAATATTCAAAAAACGGATCATAAATTTGACGGATGTCTCTTAGACAAGAGTTTCCATTCATGGGGTCATACATTGAAATTACATTATTTTGAATAGCTGATTCCCTAATGGTACATTATACAATAATTGAGATTGGGATTTTAAACCTCTTTCTGTTCATTTCACATGTAAGTGAAACCTTCTAATCTGGATTAACTAAAATCTTAGTTATTTTGATTACAAAGCTCAGATTAAGACGATATTGTACCTCTTATCTCTGTAGTATTTCTTATTCATCTAGATGGCGATGATGTAATAAAAGAAATGAAAAATCTCATACTACACTTAGTGGTACATTCCAACACAATATGCTAGCAAATAGGAAAAACTTCAAACATAAATGAATCGCAATAAATTTTATAACCCTCAGATAACTTTTGAAGTTAGATAAGAAAGCGCACAATTGATGCAATATAGATAGCTAATCCTGTAAAAGATACACAACATACCGCACAAACCGAAGCAAAACACTACAGGACAAAATTTATTAACTTATTACAGAAAAGCAAATACGAACTAATTAATTAGTTAAATTAATTAATTAATAAAAACAAATAATTACCTCTGTAATTTTTCTGATTTAGAACAGATGAAATTTTTCTTGGTGGGTGTTCTGGTACTGGGGCTAATAACGCTTGTAAGCATTCCAATTTGTTGCTTGCCACTGCTTTATGCAATGGTGTTTCACCAATGATATCCCTGGTACCTATTGACGCTCCAGCTCGCACCAGCATTCTTGTAACAACTGCATGTCCACACATTACGGCAAGATGGAGGGCTGTATGTCCATAATTGTTGGGCAAATCAAGCCATGACTTGTCGGGACATACCCTGATAAGTATTCCAATAGACTTTTCACACCCGTGTACTGCTGCGATGTGGATTTGTCTGTACAAAGATAAAAAAGTCATTATTAACCGTCATCTTGTAGTTCAAAGTATCTGTTAGTACTAGTTACAAATTATTATTTACATACTGATATTATAAACACTGATATGCATGTTTCTAAGTATGTTTTATTTTTGTGTTAAAACAGTATATCATATTATTGGGGAAAAAATGTCTACCCTTTATCCCCAGATCTGAATAGGTTCTCATTGAAGGGTCTAAAGAGCTTTAATAACTAAACAAAACTGCACAAAACATCCAGTGTATTAACAAATAAATAATTGCGGAAAAATATATGATTGTATTATAGATATTTAGAGGCAGAAATAAAGTTACAATTTCTCTATGAGAACATCCAATATAATGTATGGTATATTAAGAAAATTTCAATTTATTTTTCAAGTAGCTGTTGCCCACATGGTCTCATAGGAAAATTATTACAGTATAAAAACTATCCTATATGTTAATCTAAGTTACCCTCTATGTGTGTATCAAATTTAATGAAAATCGGTTCAGCAGTTTTTGCGTGAAGGAGTAACAAACAAACAGACAAACTTTCGCATTTATAATATTAATAGGATAGGATAGGATACAAAGATAACTAATTTCTGCTACATCCCACGTTGCTTTTCCCTATATATGTTGTGATATCTGTAAACCTATAAAATTAAGAACAGCTGATTAAAAAATATATTGTGTCTAATTTTAAATGTTG
>NJDC01007416.1:7548-33594 GCA_002245475.1 Calephelis virginiensis
GAAGAAATAAAAGAAAAAAGGCCGGGAATGTTGCGTAAGAAAGTTTTGTTTCATCAAGACAATGCACGTGTTCACAGTTCGGTTGAAACAATGTCTGTAATCCATGATTATGGCTACGAATTGCTGCCCCACCCACCTTATTCGCCGAATTTAGCCCACTCGGATTATCATTTATTTCCAAATTTAAAAAAACACTTGGGTAGCTCGAAATTTTCGACCAAAGATGAGGTGATAGTCGCAGTAAACGACTATTTCGCCGACCTTCCGGAATTTTATTTTTTTCGAGGGGATAAACAAGTTGCAGGTCAGGTGGAAGAAGTGTGTTGAGCTAGATGGAGACTATGTCGAAAAATAAAAATAAATTTAGACCCACTTTTCTTTCATTTTCTCGGTCGGGCTTAGAACTTTTGGATCCACCCTCGTAGTATAGATTTAATTCCATTTTCGCTGCGTACGTAGAACTTGGATGTGTGATAAAAAAAACAATTGACAAATTACTTCCCGCCAATTGTTTTTATATTACTAAGAAGGTTGCAACGTTTTAAAGATATAACATTCGTAATTCAAATAGTTCCGATTAGCTAGAAGTGCAAAGCTTTTATTGTGCCCCATATATTCATTACTCAAGAAGTGGTCCCCTATAATAATCTCAATTTAGATCCGATTAATGATTTTTGAGGTATATTTGATACTTCATTGATTTGTGTACTTAGATCACGCGTTAATGAAACTGAAGTCGATTTTTTAACTGGACTTAATTACCGCCTCGTTGGTTGAGTGGTTCGTACTCGTACACGTACAACGTACACGCCTAACTACATCAACCAAACGCGAGGCTCGGGTTCGATTCCCGACGGGGGCAGGCATTTGTGTGATGAACATCTAAATGTCTGCATTTCCGGGTCTGGGTGTTTATTAAATGTATTCTGGTATCTATTTAAGTGTTTTTATGTATTAGAAAAGTTGACTAACGCCCAAATACAAGCATATAATTTGCTTACTTTGGGGTTAGATTCAATTCGTGTGACTTGTGCAGGGATATTTATTCCTTATTTTATGAAATTGTAGTATGTTTTTTCACGTTTCACTTCGCTTAAATTATTTTAAAAACCATTTGCCATTGTAATGAGTGGACGTGGGATGCATGTAAGCATGGCAATTACGTATAATGTTTCGTTGGAAAGTACTCTCGCATAGTCAATTATTGGAATTATTATGGAATTGTCAAAACAATTAACTCAGAGCTTTACATGATGCTCATTAATGTATGTAATGTATATTATTTCTTGTGTATCACGTATTTTCCATCAACATTTCAGTAATTACAAATGAAGAAGAAACAAAACACTTAGAGTATACACAGTTTTATTTCAATTGAATTGTTTTTATCCTCGGCTTTTGATGAAACTCCATAATTTATTATTGTATAAATTTATACACTTGTTATTTGAAATAACAATATTGTCCAACCAGTTTCGCTTTTTCAGCATGTTCAGGGTTATTGTAAAGTAATTTATCATTTAACAACCCAAATCAAAGTTTGACGAATAATGTCGGTATTTTTAATAATAATCCCCGAACATAAAAGAAGGGTGTTTTAAGTTTTGCGTGCAAGTGTATATGTGTGTCTGTGGTATCATAACTTTTGAACGGGTGAACAGATTTCGATGCTGATTTTTTTAAAGCTAATGTGATCGAGTTATTTTAACTACATTAAATATACTTATGTTTTGTTGCGGGTTATTGAAATATTTTAAATTTTAGGACTATTTTCTTACTATACAAGGTCATAGTGTTTCCAGAACTTATGAGTACCTTTTTATATCTCGACGCTTATCATTGGTGTATTACGATTGGAGGGTAGATTGGCCGGTACACTTACGTTTAAAATGAGGTATGATATAAAATAAAGTATCTTCACGTCAGTGATACAAAGATACTACCAGGGTACATAAATTTTGTATGTTATGTACGTCTAATGGAGATGTTTGTTTCTGTTTGTCAATTTGTATTTCGTCCTCTTAGTGTAAGAACTCATTAAGTGCAAAAAAACACTTAATACGTTTTTTAATAGGTGGATTCATTTTGACAAATTCGACAATGCAAAAACTCACTAACTTCTAATTAATTTGCTTTAGGTGTTACGCAGTTTGCTATTAAAACCATAACTGCAACTTTGGCAGTCAGATATTTACTGTTAAATGTTGAAATTACCGTTTATTAAAGAATAATGAATGTCACATAATGACTTCTTGCAATAAGTCGACGAGCACAAGTCGCGTGTTATCCTTAAAAGATCTATGTATTTGCTTCGTTATACGTTATTCAATTAACGTTACGTTTAATTTTGACTGCCAGATTTTATTAGTTAGTAGTAATGGACGTCATTGTCATCTTTAAATACGGAGGATGTTAAACTAGCCTTAAGCTATATTATCGTATGCGAATAATTAAGCAATGATTGTTCTTGAATCTCACAATCACTTTACAGAATATAAAATATTAGTTAATAACAATAAATTGAAAATATAGCTTATAATAGTAAGAACATTATGAATCAGTAAACGTCCAATAAAGCGCAAAACAACTGAAAAAATGCATACAAAAACTCATATTACAAGTCAAAAAGCAAACTATTTAAAATTACCTGTCATGTTCCTGCCTACAGGGTAATGTAGCCGGTAGACTAGTACAATTGTCCTAACATCCCGAACGCAGGATAGCGACGCACCTATAACATCTATGGTGTCTATAGGTCACGGTTGTTTCTTACCATCAGGAGGCCCATGTGCTTGTACGCTAATCTCACATAAAAAACTGCCATTACCGAATCGCTAAATCCCAAAAAAATTGTATAAAACTGATGTTTAAAATGAAAATCTCCCATTCATCCAGACGTAACATTCGCTTAAAATATTTGTACCATACTGAAATAACTTTCATTAACTATCAATTACTGACAAACTAATCAATAATTACTCAGCCATGCAGTGTTAATTTAACCCTCCGGCTTACAACGTTCAGTAATTACACCTTCATGTAGATAAATAAGTATCTAGTAGCGAATTAAGTGGCTATCCATATAAACTGAAGCGTCGAATAACATTTTACATACATAGTTTCGCTAAAATTTAAGAAAGCTGGACTTAATTTAATTGCTTAATATTATAATTAAATTAATTGTTCTAAGCATATAATTTGCTTACTTTGGGTACAATTTGTGTAACTTATCCAGGGATAATTATGTTTTTTGAATATTTCTTAAATTTTTAAAAGTTATGAAAAATGCAAAGTATGTGACGAAAATAGGATGTCAATAATTAAACCGTGATGTTAATTAATTTTAAATTTAAAAAAAATAACGCTGATAATTGCGAGATTTGGCACACGTTACTCTCTTCCTTCCAAGTAAGGGACTTAGCGTGAAGATATGTTTGTGTTAATTAATAATATAAAAAATAGGAATAGGACATTTATCTTATACAAATTGTTATTAGTTGTCAATTTTAGACGATTTTTTTTTTGTTAGTGGGAGGCAAAGAAATAGACGGATTTCCTCATGGTAAGAATTTCACGCTGTCTAGTGACGTTAAAGGTGGTAATGGTGCGTTACCAACCTGAGGCAAGCTAAAAGTCAACCGGCTACCTTATCCTTGGATCTGGAACACGTCAACTACAAGCTCAGACATTTTGGTGACAAGAGTAGGTAAGGTGGTTGTACCAATCCGGGCGAGTCGCTGTGAAACTCTACCACCTAGACAGATGTCACAGTGTTAGTGATGGTAAGCCTATGCTCGCTTTTTTTCGAGCTGCCTGGCAGGTAGATGGTCTAATCTGCAAAGGAGCTCGTATCAACAAGGAAAAAATATATATAACAAAGTTGTCTTTGTTATTGTAGAATATATATTTTTTTATTTCTCATAATGGCAAATATACAAAAATATTTTTTGAAAAAAAGCATCAACTTATCTTAAAGAAATTTGTATCAGCTCTAGGTATGATCTTTTACAACAAGTTACCAATGCCAATGTGGTATAATTCAATTTTTATACTAGCCCAATATATGTTTACCTTTATATCTTATTTTTTTATATATTATCTTTATATCTTATTTTATCTTTTTGAATTACTAAATTTTTGTAAAATAGAAAAGGTCTGTCTCTTCATGGATCTTGGACTATATTTTAGATTAATAGCTTGTGATAAACGCTTATCATTTGTCGAGCCAACTGATCTTTTGCCAATTTAATTCTAGTAAAAACAGTCCTCGCCAGAAATGTCACATAAGGATTATTATAGCTCAACCGAAAATGGCGGTACCTTTTAGAAACCTCAATTTAGAAGACGAAGTTTAAAATGAAATATAATGTCCGTCGTAGACTTGTTAAACTCAAACAATAATTTCAAAAAGTACAGTTTATCAGAGCGGTTCATTTATTTTTAATGCAGATTGCTGTTTTAGCTTCTCTAGAGAAAAATATTTCATTTATAACTCACCAAGTTTCCTCTCTGATTAAATTAAATTTGGAATAATAAATACTATGCAAATACACTGCACATCTGCGAAATCCTAATTTAAGTTTCATATTTTATATCACGAAATAATAACAACGAAAGATGAATTTATAAGATAGCTTGCTATAAATACGTTTTACTTTTATGTTTTTGTACATTTCGCTACCAAATCAGTCTGATATTATCCGATGGTATTTTTTAAAAGTTTTTTTTTTATTTTTATGATATTAGAAGGCAAACAAGCAGACGAATTTCCTGAAGGTAAAAAATTCAAGCCGCCTAGAGACACAAACAGTGACGACGGTGCGCTGCCAACCTGAAGCCGGGATGTTAGGCCTCGAGAAAAATTAGGATTACCGGCTTCCTTACCCTCCGAACCAGAACACGTCAACTGCAAGCACGGACATTATGACGGCAGGAATAGGTAAGGCGGTGGTACCAATCCGGGCGAGTCGCTGCGAAATTATACACAGTCAATGAATTATACACAGTATTTGTATGAAAATACGACTAGTAATGGATGTGGAGAAAGCTAAGCAGTTCTGGAAGAGCATGACACTTGGCATTGAATAATCTTTGTCTACCCCGCAAAGATGATATACGCTTTGCCCGGCGACCCACTAGCTCCGTGGCATGTGAATTTTTTTAATCATATGTTTCAAAAGTGGCGTAGATATTCTGCTCGTCGGGACTTATAAAAATCCAGTTTGAATCAACATATGACAAATAAGAGGGAAAAGCCGGAAAAAAAAATTGATGTGCAATGTGTTTGTCTGTGGCATCATAAGTTTTGAACAAAGGGACCGATGTTGATACGTTTTGTTTTTGAAGGAAGCTGATGTAATGTAGATAGTTCTTAATTACGTTACATGTAAGTTTTGTCGGGGGCTATTGAATCTTTTTAATTTTAGTGTTATACAGGGTTATTGATAATTGGACCGTATCCTTTTAAAGGGTTGTAGGGGAGGTCATCTGCTGCCATTTACATTGGGGTCAAAATGGTAGCAGATGACCAGTGATATCCGAAGATGAACCAGTTTCCAAATAAATGTTTTTTTCTGTTTTTTTTCCTCCCTAAATTTAAACTTTTTTGTTAATTGCAGACACAAAAGCTTTGAATAAATTTTACGTGTGTTGCAAATGTATGGCGTATACATTAAAATTGACACATGCATTAAATTATATCTATAAATTTGATAATGACAAAATAAAAGTTATATCAACTCATAATTAGCTTTATGAATATTATTTACACCAAATTTCAATTTAAACAGATACGCTATATAAATTTTCAATCAACCTTCCGATTTGGATTAAATCTATGGTCCAGACGGATGCAAACCAAGGTTTACAATGAATATTTGCACCGGTCTGGAACCCCTGTCACCACCAGGCCGTGTACTTGTTCGCTGTCTTATCACATGATATATTTTTTAATAGACATCGATTGTTTCGTCTTGAGAATTTAACGCGCTCATTTATACAGGGTGTCCAGTGGGAAAATGAGGTAGGTTTTGAAATTTGAATTGCACGGGAAACGCAGACTCGAGGGAGATGTGAAGAAAGACCCCTCTTTCCTTCCCTCGAGACAGCGACGCCAATGGTTTTGTAATCGAGATGTGACGTTAGAAAGAAGTAACTTTAAAACTTAATAAAAAAAAATTTGATTAGCAATTACAGTATGATTTTTTTTTCTCCCTAGTTTACATCTGTAGTAGTAGTAGTCCAGTGTCAGACTTAACTTCTTCAGGTCCCGGGTTCAATATTCTGGTCACACAGAATACAGTAAATACTATACTGTACTGTGTTCTTTTATCAATTAACTAAGGGCTTTAGCTTTTTAGAAATAGGTTTTAGCAGATTTGACGGAAATCGTTGCCATGATACAAAATTCTAAAAATGTATTCTGCTGCCCTTTTTAGTCACATAAACTTATTTTATTGAAATATCTTCAATGTACACTTTCGACACTTCCAATAAAAAAAAAGTATTTTCACGCCGATATCCTCGAAGAAATAGACAAATATATAACCATGGCACCCACGACTAGCCGAAGACACTAAGTCCCACAATGTGCTAGGTGGCAAGCCTATTGCCAATCGGCCACATTATCCAATCCCGGGCGTCATTCTACAATACAATTTTTGTTGCCTGACCCGAATATTGAACCCGGGACCTCAAGAAGTTAAGTCTGACACTGGACTACTACTACTACAGATGAGAAGTAGGGAGAAAAAAAATAGTAAATACTGTATTTTTACGTTCGTGACTTTAGAAAGAAATTGAAAAATCCTCATAACACGAAAAGTGCGCCTTTTGTGTCTGATTGCGTGGTGACCTTGACGTCCCGCACGGCTATAGGTATTTAATTCAAAAACAGGGCTGAGTTAAACTACTGCATATTTTAGTACCGTTTCCAAACTTTAATCAAAATAAAATTTCTCGCCGATAATACAAATTAAATAAATGTATATTATATTAACATGACTAAACTTTAATCTAAATAAAACTTCTCGTGAAAAGTTGCAAAATAATAATTTTATTTTGCTTTAAAACCGTTAGTGGATTTAGAATGAATTAAAAATTATATTCTTTTCAAAGTGAAACTAGCTTATAAACGTCGGTGTATTCATCGTAAACTCGTAGTGTTTCATGCCCGAGATATCAAAGATGTTCTCGTGTGTAATAAAATGTAAGAGAAGTATCCTCAAGTTTCCCTCATCTTGAATATTTATTGTCATCATCCCGAGTTATTAATATTGTGAAAGTTTGTAAGAATTTTTAAGGTGTTTTGGTGTAAGTTGTTAAATTATGCCTCTATGCCTAAAACGATAAAAATGAAATTTAGCAAACGGGTCATTTATAATTTGCCAGAGGACATAAATGTTTTTCACTTTTATTGTCCACTAGCTGATCCGGCGTATTTCGTATTACTTGAATTTGAGAGCAACTAATAGTTTGTATGAAGAAAATAAAGTGCTGTTTTCCCATTTTTCTTGTGATTTTCTCTTCAAAAGATTCCTCTTGCGATAGTAACTAACTAATAAAAGTAATTAGCAAAATTGGTTTATTTGTTCAGGCGTGATGGCATGACACAGACACAGATTGGGTTTTTATCCTCGTACCCCTATCCCCGACAACTAGGGCAATCACGACTAGCCAAAGACACAAGTCCCATAATATGATAGGTGGTAAGCCTATCGCCATCGGGGCATATATCATATCCCGGGCAACGTTATACTTATTGAATAATTAAAATACACATTTTTTCCTTTTGCCCGATCCGGGGATTGAAACTGGGACCCCAAGAAGTCAAGTCCGACGACCGCTAGACCACAGAGGCGACGATTTGATGATGATACTATGTTTCATTCCATAAAAATAGCGACACTTTTATTTTTTAGTCATATGTTGCTTTTGAAGGTTCTCTGTGAATACTTTTGCTCCAATACTAAAGAATTCTGTTTGACCTGGCTACGGGTTTTAAGACAGAATAACCTATCATCTTAAATCCTCCTCGGGCCATCTGAAGTCTTTTGAAATACACATTTGCCTTATAACGTTTGACCAACCTTGAGGCTCAAGTTTGGTTTCTAATTGAAGTTATGTATGATAAGCTACTTCGGTTTGGCATACATGCATACCTAATTCACGCATATAATATCGAAACTGAAAAGAAATTTTAATACAAGTCTAAAAATAATGGAATGAAGGGAATAAAATTGTTTTCTTTAATGTTTCTTTAAATAAATTTCGAAAAAAGGTATAAAACTTACTTTTACAGATAACATATTATAGTGTCAAAGATTTTCTTGCAGACAAGAATAAATAATAAAGTATTTCTAATATAATGGTTGCCGGGGAGTTTGTTCTCCTGTCTGGCTGGGTTTGGAAACGGTGGTAGTTTACGGTAGATAGGGATAAATTAATTTATATTCTAAAAATTGTTTGTATTAATAAATAATTATGTAATAAATACAAAATATAGTGTGTAAATAGTAACTAGATAATAAAAATAAGTAATTTGATGAAAACCTATTAAAATATTTGCACACCACAAGTTGGTAGAATTTGTTGGAACGCTTAAATAGTTTCGATTTTTATACTAATCTAATCGAACCCCAAAGGGCTACTAAGATAGGGGTTAATTTTTGAAAAAAATAGGTAGCCTATGTTTGAACTCGCATTTTGAGCTGCATATCAAATATCATCAAAATCGATTTAGCAGTTTAGCAGTGAAATAGCAACAGACAGACAGGTTTCGCATTTCTAATATTAGTGGATTTATGTAATTTGTACATGGTATTTGCTTATTTATTACCTATCTTCTATATTCAAATATTTATATACACATATATTCCTTTAACTCGTCGGCGAATATGTCTGCTCGATAATAAAGTTTAAGTGAAAATTTAATTTAATCCGGGAAAGGATAACGACTTGGCTGTGACACATTTTGGCGCTAAGCGGTGTACGTGACGGTACGCCGCATGTGACACTACGTGACGATGTCACATATTGATCCATCTTTTCCGTTGAGCATCTTTTTCATTAATGAAAACAGATGAAAGATTCACAAATCAGATAAACAATGCGAATGTGGATGGATGTAGGTACCCGGGGAGACCAAGGCTGACATTCCTCGATCATATCAATCGGATATTATCCGAGGGTGGTGTCAAGAGTCTTCGAAACCGGCGTGTTTGTATGAAAAAGGTAATGAATGTGAAGGACTAGCTTCCTTCGGCTTTGTCAGGATCGTGAGGTCTGGCACTCGATACTCTCTGCCTACCTCTTAAGGGACTTGGCGTGAAGATATGTATGTAAGTAAGTTTTTCATTAAGTTTAATAATTAGCCACAAAGTGATCAATCCAACATGTTTAAAGCTATATATGCGGTAAGAGACATTAAAGTTTAAACCTTAACCGTCTTATTAATAAATATGGAGTAAAGTACTCCAAGGTTCAACCTCGTATTATAGTCTTTATTGCAATGTGATATAGACCATAATATAAACTTAATTTTACTCCTACGTTAGTCCATGTTTATTAATAAGACGATTACCGTCTTATTATTAAGAAACATGGTCTTAGGTAGGAGTAAAATTGATATTATAGTCTGTACCATATTGTAAAGATTATGATACCAGGTTGAACCTTGGAGTACTTTACTCCTCGCTTATTAATAAGACGGTAAATGATTTATGATTTAAATCTTAAGAAAACTAAACTATAAATAGTAAAATGTGAGTATTTTTACGGAAATTATTTTTTTGTATATTTTGAACCACCGACTGATCGTTTTGTTTGAAATCTAACATGATCAAGATGAATCTTTGATTGATATTTTTTGTAATTCTATTTGATACTTTTTGTAATTCTAATTTGGTTAAAATAGTATAATAATCTTATAGCGAAGAGTCTCGACCAACACCTTAAGAGACTCGCTCTGCAACCCTGGGTTAAGGGCCGGATTCAGAAGGCAGCAGTTTTGGGGACGGCACGCATTGTACGGAGGTTCCTCAGTCTGTCGCCCTGACCACTGACGGTTTAGTTGTAAGACCACCGTTTTTGGTAACCTGTTTTTTATGTTTATATTTTTAATATTTTTTTTATATTAAATGTATAGACGTAGAAAATAAGAGGCATTAAAAATAAATGATAATAATAATATAATATTAATCTACATATTAATACGTGATGCCAAAACTTTGGACACCTTTTCACGAAAATTGCGCGGACGCAGGAGCATAAAATTTGGCACACTTATAGTTTATGTGTAGGAAAACTGCAGAATGCTAATATTTTTCAACAATAAGGCTAATAAAGTACATTAAAAGTACATTCAATAAATAAAACATTACCCACATTACCATGCATTTGACACATACAAACAAATATATTGATGATAACGATAAAGGATCACAGATGGCGCACTAAAAAGTTCGGAAACAAAGTAGTTGGTCTTGAGAAATGAAGATGGCGTTCTTATCGACAAGATATTAAAATTTATTATGGTTGAATTTCGACCAATGGGCGACCGCTAGTGTGTTTAAATACATATGCAAGTAATGACACAACCAACATCTAATTTCGCTAAGAACCAATTCAATCACGAAAGCTTTCGAACAAATGAGTCTGCATTAAAATTAATTTATTCGTTCAAAAGTTAAAAGTTACACATAGAAATATGTCAAACTTGGTTTTTCGCCCGTCATTAAAACAAAGTCGTTGTCCGCGTGATGATTATTGTCTTTAACCCCCGACCCAAAAAGAAGGGTGTTATAAGTTTGGCGTATCTGTCTGTGTGTCTGTCTGTCTGTAGCATCATAACTCCCTAAAGGATGCAGCCATATTAGTTTAGTTTTTTTTTTACTAAAGGTAACTATTGTGCAAGTGTTCTATATAGTTTGGTGAAGTTGTGAAAATCTCGCGGTTAGCAACATATTATGTATTAAAAAAAACCTAGTGTTCTTAGACATGTTTGATGAAAATCGGTTGAGCCGTTTAAAAGTAGTGGGGAGTGAAAGTGGGGAGATTTACCGAATTTCTACTTTTAATATTTTATTATAATATTGTTATTGTGAGACTGGAACTGTTATTGCAAAAGTTTCAAAAAGTAAAGGAAAAATCGATTTCTCTGTACTCCATATGTTTAATTTATAATATAACTAGCTGAGCCGACAAACGTTGTCCTGTACTAATTATATTGTGAATTTAACAAGGAAACAGGATTTCATTTATTTATATTTGAACTAGCTGTTCAGTTGAACTTAAATCCATCCGTCGAGTTTGTATACGAAAAATTAAAATGTAGTTTTTCCCAAGTAGCTCGAATTTGATCGGGGTGAAAAGTATCCTTTGTCCGTCGCCTGATTTTAAGCTACCTCCCCCTTAAATGTTCATCTAAATCTTTTCAACGATTCTTAACTCATAAATAGTTTAACTAACATGACTTTATATATCTAGATGGACATCTTTTATTGGGAGGACCTTATACAAAATATTAGCACAGATCTGGTTGGGAAAACTTTCTTGCCCGCGGGCCGGTAAATTTAAAAAAAAATCTAGTGGCGTGTCATTAAATTATAACAAAATTTGAAGCGGGTTGATTAGTTAAAAACACCTAAAAAGAGCTGTAAATATAACAATTATATTTTTTTAAATATTTACAATCCTTTATTAAGATAAAATCGAATTATGAAGTCTTAATAGGTGTTTGAAATACGCATTAAATATGTTTGAAGTATAGGGCCGTTATCTTTATTGTTTAAATTTTAATAGTCTTTTAACTTTCCGACCATCAATTTTTTTAAAGAGGTTCATATTTTTTCTGAAAAAAAAAAACGCTCGGCGGGCCGGATTAAAACCAGCGAGGGCCGGGTCCAGCCCGCGGGCCGTAGTTTGCCCACCACTGGTATAAATGTAAAACGTTGGTAAAGTAATAATGAAATTTGAAAAATGTTTGCCTAACTAACTTAAGTGTATAACTTACGTATCTGCTTGATGATAGAGGTTAAGTGAAAATTTAATATATTCCGGGGAAGGATAACGACTTGGATGTGACACATTATGGCGCTAAGCGCTGTACGTGACGGTGTGCCGCATGTGTTACTACGTGACGACGTCAGATGTGGATCCTTCTTTTTGATAGATATATTTTTAACAATTGACAGATCGACACCACATTATTTAGTAAAGTATCTTCACGCCCATATCCCCGAAGAGGTAGGCGGAGGTACAACCAAGGCACCCACGAGTAGCCGAAGACACTAAGTCTCACAATGTGATAGGTGGCAAAGCTATCGCCAACTGTGCACATATCCAATCCCGAGCAACGTTATTTTTTTAAGAAATTGAAAATGTAAATTTACTTATATATTTTATGCTATCCGTCCCGGGGATGGAACCCGGGACCTCAAGAAGTCAAATCTAACGCCAGACCGTTAGACCACAGAGGCGATTACCATATTATTTAGTTTCATGGAAACTATCTAAGATAAAAGATAGTATCTGACGTACTTCGTATCGCTCGAATATGACAACAACTTACAGTTGGTATAAAAAAATTAAGTGTTACCTATAAAATGTTTCTCTTCATAAGATCTTCTTGCAATATCAACTAATACAACAAAAAATAATCAGCAAAATTGTTTTATCTGTTTAGGCGTGATGCCATCACACAGACATAGATTGGGTTGTCGTAGGAAATCAAAAACTATTTAAGGTAAAAGATACGATTTCAGATCAGTAACTAGGCAACCAATTATTTTTTACAAACCAACCTGGTGAACTTTATTTTTCACTTAATACTTTCGGCCTACCATGCAAGGGTATTTGACGTAAAGATATGTATGTTTATGTAAGATAACCTGTACGATTAAATATTTCTCTACATTCCAAATTTCAGACTTTTGTTCGATTCCTAACGTCCCGACCTCAAGTTGGCAACGCACTATTAACACCTTCGGTGTCTACTGGCCGCGTGAATTCTTACTATCAGGAAATCCGTCTGTTTGATTGCGTTTCAATATCAAACAACATAAATGTAAAGCACCCGAGAATACTATCTTGTGACACTTCGAAGATAGCACTGCAACATTCAGTGTAATGGTGTCGCACAGTTGGAATATCTCTTGCCAATGTAATTCGGCGAATCACAGTAAATACACGTATAAACAGAATAAAAAATGGTATCTTTACGCCCATATAACGAACGGTAGGTGGCAAGCCTATCGCCAACCGGGCACATATCCAATCCCGAGAAACGTCATTTTTTAGAAAATTGAAAATACATATTTCCTATTTTTGTTTATATACATATAAATATATATATATAATGTATTCTTTTCTCATCCGCGAAATCTGTTACGCGTTCAGTTGTAAAATGAACGGTATTATTTAATCATTCATGTTTATTTGCCAGTAAGTCTATACTGAACGAAGGTAAATGTTGAATGTAGTTCATTTTAATTTGTACGTAAAAGCTAGTTTCATTACGAATTCGCTCCAACCACTCGAATGTTTATTTATTAGTTCAATGTAATTATCTGACCGACTATGTGCTTTGTTGACTTTAAATAGATGAAACAAATAAAATAACCAAATCTATTACATGTTTACTACCTAAGCAGTCTTTTGTTTATGATATTGGAAGGCAAACAAGCAGACGGATTTCCTGATGGTAAGGAATTCACGCCGCCTAGAGACACCAAAGGTGGTAATGGTGCGATGCCAACCTGAGGCCGGGATGTTAGGCCTCGAGCAAAAGTAAGTTTACCGGCTACCCTACCCTGCGAACCGGAACACGTCATGGCATTGTGGCGGCAGGAATAGGTAAGGCGGTGGTACCAATCAGGGTGAGTCGCTGCGAAACTCTACCACCTAGTCACATGTCACGGTGCTAGTGACAGTAAGCTTACGCTGGTCTTTTACGAGCTGCCTGGTAGGAAGGCAGACGATCTATTCTGCAATGAAGCCCGAATCAACACGAGGAATTTTTGATAGTAAACTGATCACTATTATAATGTGTCAAACCTGTCATCTTAGCGTAGCGCTGTTATACTCGTAGTAACCTTGTAACAACTGGTAACTTGTATATTACCCAGGTACCACCATACCTAGTTCGACCGTCATTACGTCAGTGTTTGCGGTTATCATGTTTTAATTTAAATGGTAAGGTAGCCGGTTCACTACGCAGCCCAGTGTTAGGTTAACATGATCCTTTGATGTTGTCCCTTGAGGTAGAAGTTCATGGTTGTTAAAAGTTTTTTGTACTATGTGGCTTGAAATGCCAGGAAATCGATGTGCTTTTGCCCTCATATTATCGAATTTCATTGACATTTTTCTTGTAAGTACAGAAGAGTTTTGAAATATCTTGAAAATACGATAGTGTCGGAAATAATAAAAATAATCGCTTCTGTGGTCTAGCGGTTCAGGTATTGGACTTGACTGCATGAGGTCCTGGGTTCGATTCCACCGGGAATCGGGAAAGGTGGAAAAGACACGTGGTTTTACCAATTTTCTAATAAAAAAATATGTTGCTCGGGATAGGATAGGTGCCCGGTTGGCGATAGGCTTGCCATCTATCACATTGGGGGACTTAGTGTCTTCAGCTAGTCGTGGATGCCCTGGTGCGCTCTTTCAAATGTAAAAATATTTCAGAAATGACGGAGAAATCGATTAACATACTTATAAAAAGAGGAATGGAACAAGTCCTTTTTTCGAAATCAAATAAAAAGTATTTTGGATACTCCAAAACGCATGTTAGTTTTGTAAAAACCATACATACTGATAAAGATTATTTTTGGAAATTTCACTTAAAATTGTGTTAAAATAGAGAATGAAAATGTTTAGTAAAGTCTGAGAATTGACTCACTTTAACTTTTTATGACAATAGTCATCTCAAGAACTGTATTAAAAAATAGCAAGTTAAAAAGTTGATTATTTCAAATATAGTAATTTCGAGGATATAAAATAATTTCGTCCACGTTGCGAATTGTAAGAGAGCAACACGTGACCGAATCTGACGTTCGTGTTCCATATTCGAGTCTCGTAAAAACGGGGCTGAATGAAATTCTTTTTAGGACCACGAATGACGCATACTGATTTGTGTCATGTTAAGAAAGTTTTATTTTTTTGTCGTATTTAGGGGAAAGTTTTTAAACAATTTCAAAAAGGAGTTTATATGCACGTTTGTTTGTATGTTTGGGCGGTTTTTTTTGGAAAGTAGATTGAGTAAGTGAGTGAGGAGGGAGTTGAGGTAAGGTTGTTCCGGGGTTTCCAAAGTGATGATTCAAATTTCGCGAAAACCCGTGAGTGAATGAAAATGATCTCGAAGACCTGGAGTCGCGATTTTATTGAGATATATGAAAATGTATCATTATTAATGATAACTTAAATGTGAACGATCGGATTACTGTTAAATACATAAAATACCACTTCGAAGTAGAGAAATTCCCTACATTTCAAAAAAATTTTTTTTCAAATCGCTACTTGCTAACGAAATTAAAGTCGATTATTTCAGTTTCTCCGCTTTTGATTTAAAAAAAACCGTTAAGTGCACAGTCGAGTCTAAAACCAGTTTACAGTCGATTAAATATTCCTGATCTATGAGGATTCAAATCTTGTAGTGAAGTGAACTGTTTTTAATAGGTACGTCTTAGTTTCTTTAGATTTTTCAAATTTAAGTTTTTTTTTCATTGCCATTATATCAATATTTTTGAGCCATGCTTACAAAACACCCAAGTACAAAAACCTCTTGTTTAACATTTCGAACAGAGCAAAAACTTATTTGTTCATAAACGTATAACATATATCTACCTCATTATTTTACTGCAATGTAGTATTATCGGATATTAGTTACATATATGATGTCCTTGGTATTAGGTACTGGTTTAGTATGTTAGAATCAATACATAGTATAAAACTAAGTGGCTTCCTCTTTCCCTATGTCCCTTTGTGTGCTTAAATCTTTAAAACTACGCAATTGATTTTGAGGCGGTATTTTTAGTAGATAGAGTGATTGAAGACGAAATTTTATATGTATATTTTATAACCGTGCGAAGTCGGGGCGGGCCGCCAGTATTATAATAAATTCAAAGCGATATACGAAGCTCGAACCAAAGTTTCCATAACTTTCACTATTTGAGATATTTTAACTTAACACTTGTTCCTTTATTTCATACATGTTTATATTAATATATATTAATTGTATTTAACGATAAGTGTTACATTGCAATAAGTTGTTATCGTGCATGAAATACAAAGAATTTTAAAAGACTTAAAATAAAAACGTAAGAAAAAGTAATAAAAAGTTAATGATCGTTAAAAAAATTCATCAAATTTCCAAATAATACAAAAGTTTTTGACAAATTAAAAAATAAAAACATTTGTCAACTCGAGAAGGATTTTTAATAATCAATAATTGGAAGGCGTAAATAAAACGAAAATTATACACAGAAGAGTTGACAAATGAAAAACTTAGTGTTGCTATAGATTTCTCAAAAATATTAACGCGAAATGGGCCGAATATTCATGACTAATAATCCAGGGCCGAAATCAATTGAAAGTGGTAAATAATGAGAATTTCATACATAGTAGTTTACAAACAAAAATGTTATTGTTGCTGATAACTTTGACGTGAAATAGGATATCAATAATCCAGAGCCGAAATGACAATTTTGCCATTAAAAGCAAATACAGTGGGGTTATTCCATATCTTTATAGTGATAATCACTTTATAAAGTGTACATCAAATAGCTGTCAAATGGCGTGTTTTGTATTTTCTATCCCCAACAACCAACAGAAATACCATGGAGATAGCAAATACAAAACACGTCATTTAACAGCTATTTGATGTACACTTTACTCAGTGGTCATCACTAAAAATATTTGGAATAACCTCACTGAGCAGTTTACAAACGAAAAGAATAGTTTTTCTCATAAATTCGTCAAAAATAATAACGAGAAATGGGATATCAATAATCCAGGGCCGAAATCAATTGAAAGGGGTAAATAGGATGAGTTTTATACAGAAAGCGGCAAAGTGTCGACAACTTTAATTAGCACTGCAGCTCGGTTGAGAAGACAATGGCGCCGCGACGACAGAGCAGGCTGAATCCGTGACCTTCCTCGTTGGTGCTGCAGCGAAATAGGTCAGCGGCTTGTATGCTATAAATAGCTCGGCGAAAGTCGGGCGCCGTTCCCCATTCCCCAATTCGTCGGCGTCCCTCCCGCCATCGATCCAAACTCTATGTCAGGGTTGCCATATCTGAGAATGTCTTGAGATTGTGAGATTTTTGGACCCCATGCAAAATTTATATTAATAATACGACCCATCTTTGTTGTTGCCAAGGATATTATTAAATAAAAAGCAAAATTAAAATATTCTTCATTTGATTTAGTCAGAAATTCACATTGCCTGTAGCTAAAATGTTAACGGTGCGTCGCCAACTTGAAATTCTCTTGCATAAGCAAGTTTCCTGGATGTTTTACCCACCAAATTGAAACACTAAAATGGTGAGCATTAGAATTATAACAGCTGGAAATGCAATTGACTAAATAGGAAAGATTCGTTCAAGAATTATTCATATTTCTACGTAGTTTGACTTCACAAGTAGAATAACTTATTTATCTAAATTTAAAGATACTAACGATAGGGTTATCACATTTTTTCCATAAAAAAATGTAGTGTAAAATAAATAAATTCATAACTGACACGTCAAATCTAAAAACAAAACACACCAGGAAATAAAATATATTGTTTAGATACTTATATTTTTTTTATGATATTGGAAGGCAAACAAGCAGACGAATTTCCTGATGTTAAGAAATTCAAGCCGCCTAGATATACCAAAGGTAGTAATGGTGCCTTGCCAACCTGCGGCCGGGATATTAGGCATCGATCAAAAGTAAGTGTACTGGCTACCTTACCCTCCAAACCAGAACACGTCATGACGTTATGGCGGCAGGAATAGGAAAGGCGGTTTTACCAATCCGGGTGAATTGCTGCGAAACTCTACCACCTAGTCAGATGTCACGATGTTAGTAACGGTAAGCCTATGCTCACCTTTTACAAGCTGCCTGGCAGGAAGGCAGATGGTCTATTCTGCAAAAGAGCCCGGACCAACACGGTATAACTATTAACCGAATTTTATACTTATATTCAGTTATATTATGACATAATATATAAAGGAGGTGTAGGACATATCATCTCAATTATTATTGCGGAAACTCGGAAATATCTTCAATGTTTATAGATCTTTGTTCGCAAACACCGCGAATTTTCTTATTTTGTCTGCGTATCATCGATATGTATTATCTGTGCTAAATAATGGAAGGATTTTATAGGTACTTTCTGGAAAGTCTTCCACATTCTCAGTGTTTGAAAGGAAAAATATTTTATATCATTTGGAGCCTACACTTTGTAAAGATTTAAGCTCTTTGACAAAATAAAATTGTTTCTCTCGCCTCTGTGGTCTAGCAGTCCAAGTTAAACTTTACTTTATTCCGGTCTCGTCTTCCTGTCACAAAATGAAAATAATACTGTTTTTTTAGTTTTCAACCAAAAACAACGTTGCTTGAGATTGCATATGAACCCGGTTGATAATAGGCTTTCGAGAAGCTTGCCACCTATCACATTGTAGGACTTAGTGTCTTCGGCTAGTTGTGCCTAGTGCCCTTGCATACCGCTTCAGGGTTTAAAAATTATCTCGAAATTACTTCTTATAAATATATTTTATTTCATTTTCCTATGTTGATCCGGGCTTCTTTGCGGAATAGACCTGCCTTTTTGCCATTCAGCTCGTAAAAGGCAAGCATAGGTATGGACTCGCCCGCATTGGTACCACCGCCTTACTTTTTCCTGTCGCTATAACATCAATGCTTGCCGTTGATGTGTTCTGGTTCGCAGGGTAAAGTAACCGGTAAACTTACTTTTGCTCGAGGCCTAAAATCTCGGTTTCGGGTTGGCAACGCACCATTACCACCTTTGGTGTCTCTAGGTGGCGTGAATTGCTTACCACCAGGAAATCCGTCTGCTTGTTTGCTTTCTTATGGCTGTCTTGTGGCTGGCTAGGCCTTTTGTCCAAGGAACAGATGTAACGGTTGATCCTTATCCGGGCAAGTTGCTGCACAGCAAAGTTGAAACACAATTCATTATTCCAAAATAAAAAAAACGACGGGTTGCACTTCGGGAGTGTCGGCAGAAGTGAAAACTTGAATATTAACGTTGTGCATTTTTAATATTTTGGAATGGTTAGGGAATAATTTTGAACGAATTGCTTTAATTATCAGTATGAAAGTACTATCATTTATGTGGTAGAATACAATATTCATTTATTGCGCTATCTTACACAATTATGACAACACGAGCATTCGCGCAAGCGCCCTGCGTCGTTACGAATTTTTGATCAGGTCACGTGTCCTGACGCGAGTTAAGAAGTTTTTACCCATTCCAAAATAGTGCGCAACGCCGCTAAAGAAGTTTTCACTTCAATAAATATAACTAAGGCTTAAATTTTCGTCTATGTTGACGACATTATTATTAATCCGCGTATCTATAGGACATAAGTACCCGCGTAAACGGTAAAGAAAGGAATTAAAAATTTCACCACAGGCTTGAATGCTGAGTACCTCAAATGGTTGGAGCATTCGGCGCCTTTAGACGAAAGGGTACATGTTCAAATCCTGTCTCATGTGAATACATTTTTCTTTTTTTTAAAGAGATTATTTTTAATGATCAACTAACTAATGAAAATGAAATAATGACGTTTTTTTTACAGTTTTTGCGCTTAAATTATTTGATAATAAAATCCAAGTTCCCGAAATTTGACGTAAGTTTAGTTTTGAAGTCTGGTCCATTTTCCATTATTTAATTTTAAAACAACGCAGGAGCATTGCGATCTGGTATTTCACATTGACGGTACCGGGTCGCGACCCACCAAATAAGAAACGCTATGATAGAGTATTGGAAATTGTTTCCCTTTGTAAATTCCTGAACAAATAATGAGATATTGTAGTCCTCTAAAGATTTGTTAGCTATTGAGACATAACAGTTCAGAATGCACTAGGGATGTAACGATACGAGTAAATCCAAGTAGGTACTCGATACTTTTATCCGATACTAAATACATTTTAGTATCGATACTTTCAAATGAAGTATCGAGTAGGTATCGGTTAAAAGTACTCATATCAGTAAATTTTATGGTTTATGGAAATTAACATAATGGACGTTTATCTTTTAACATTGAAAAAAAAGGTGAATTCTAAATTGAAGTTTCTGAACGCATCCTAAGCTTAGTTGTGTGTAGTTTGGCAGCCTTGGCAGTTGACAAGTTTGCTAAGCTATGCCCGAAAAAAGTTTAACCGAAAGTTACAAATACTAATTTTCTTGAGCAGCACCACGAAAACGGACTTTTTTCATAAATTATTGTGAAGGTGACGTGTTGCTTTAGCGTTTTCCCGCGACACTCATGGTCGGGAGTATCTCAAAAATTATTATTTTATGTTAGAATATTATTAGTAGTTTTCAATTAAGAATACTAATACTTGTTACGATTTTCACTCAAAATTTTTAAAAAAGAATACGATACGATACTAGTGAGTATCGATACTTTGTGATAGTATCGAGTAAAGTATCGATACCCCAGTGGTATCGTTTCATCCTTAGAATGCACGCGCTTCAGACTTAAGAACCTCGTTTATATTCAAATTGTTGGAACAGTCTTCGACTCGAGTAATCAGTGTTCCAGTAACTGACATTTCGAGTACGGTTTATATGTGTTTAGTAATTTCTTCTCTCCATGGTAATATTAATTACTAGCGGTATTTTTAAAACTAACTTGTGTTGGTGGTCAAGTTCCATAACAACACTTTTTTTTCTATTGTATGTTTTTAGATAGCTATAAGAATATGATGTTAACATCTTCATGCCTAAATCATCATGAGGTAGGAATAATTAAAAACGGGGTACCTTTGATTAGCCAAAGTACTAAGTCCCGCAAACACATAAGGGGCAAAGCTATCGGGCAATTCAAGCCCGGGCGAAGTTTTTTTTATGATATTGTAATGCAAACAAGCAGACGGATTTTCTGATGGTAAGAAATTCACGCCGCCTAGAGACACCAAAGGTGGTAATGGTGCGTTGCAAACCTATGGCCGGGATGTTAGGCCTCGAGCAAAAGTTAGTTTACCGGCTACCTTACTTTCCAAACCGAAACACGTCATGACGTTATAGCGGCAGGAATAGGTAAGGCGGTGGTACCAATCCAGGTGAGTTACTACGAAACTCTACCACCTGGTCAGATGTCACGGTGTTAGTGACGGTAAGCCTATGCTTGCCTTTAACGATCTACCAGGCAAGAAGGCAGATGGTCTATTCTGCAAAAGAGGCCGGACCAACACGGGGGGTTTTATTTGAAAACTAGCTAAACCGATAGTGATCCAAACGACAAATGTATGCATAATTAAGTGTAACTCAAAAACTACTGGTAGGATATCGATAAAATTTACGCGGGACCATTTCGGAACCATTTTTATCTTTTAAAAAAAATATTATCAAACCGCAACGTAGTACCCAATGAATAGTTGATTTTTGCAGTATTAATGTTATGTGTTGCCATAATATACGAGTTAATGCCTCTTAAACAAAGGTGTTGTTGTATACACAAGATTAAGAAGCATGTTTTTGAGTTACTTGACATGTGAATCGAACTTGGGACCTCATCCAGTCTACGCCAATACCGAACCACTACATCAGAGATACTAAGTGAATTTTAAAACTCTAATGTGTACATATTTTACATGAATACATATTTAGGTGTTATAAGAACCCCAAACTTCGTGCTTTCCTTATCATTATTACAATTATTGTACATATATAAATATAATCGCTTTTGAAGTCCAGATAGTCTAAGAGCCGGTGGGAGATTGACCTTCACCGATGTGATAACCAGATGAGACATATTTTTATCAAATATAATTTATAAACAAATATGCCCATAATTACTTGTCTAGCTGAAAGTGCTCATGCCTATTTTTAATTAAATTATGTATGCTTTAGGTATGATTTTTTGCAGGCAAGTCTATATGACTAATTTTGTAATAAAATAATCTAAAATTTGATATAACTTTCGATAAGTTAGCAGAAGGATGGAGTCACCTAAATTGACTTACCTGTTCACATCTGTTTGCCATATACACAAAAATGGGTAGGCAAACCTACTGAGGCATATTCTGCGTGTTAAAAACTAACAGGGAAATAAAATTCATTTGGTTATCAAAAGAATGAAAGTAATGAAAAAATAATCGATTATAGTTAATTAATAAAGGCATATTTGTTTATAAATTATATTCGATAAAAATATGTCTCATCTGTTTATCAGATCGGTGAAGGTCGATCTTCCACGGTCTCCTCTACTAAGAGATTTGGACTTGAATTTGATTTTATAGGATCACGGTTTATGGGGAAAAACAATGTTTTCTAAATCTCTGTATATATAAATATATATCCCCATTTCCCGTTGTCATCCTAACACGCTTAAATGGATGTACCAATTTTGCTATTTTTTTTGTTGTGTTAGTTATTGTCAGCAGGTTCTTAAGAAAAACAAGAAAAACAAAAAAAATTGCAGGGAAAATGGAAAAAACGGATATTTTTTTTTCATATAAACTGTGATGTCAAGCGATACGAAGTCGGGTCGACTAGTTTTCTAATAAAAATAGTTACCCGAAACTTTACAAACGTATCAGAACGCCCAGTGACGTGATACCACCAAAAATAGTGTTAGCCGCAGTCGTTGGTGACCCGGTTGTGCCTCTGCCTATTTCATCGGTGATATGGGCGTGAAGATGAAGAATAAATGGGCAGATTTCAAACTCACCTCGTGTTAGTGCTTGTGCTTTAGGATTATCACATCTAAAAATAAATACTTTGCCTAAGCCTTTGGTGTTTATTCGTTGACCTTTCACATAAAAAAAATAAACAAAAAATCATCTGTGGAAGTTTCTCACCTAAATCATTTTAATGAGATGCGTTGTAGCTTAATATATGATTATTTAAAAGTAAAGTAAAGTATCTTCACGCCCATATCCCCGAAGTGATAGGCAGAGGCACAACTAGGGCACCCACGACTAGCCGAAGACACTAAGTCCCATAATGTCATAGGTGGCAAGCCTATCGCCAACCGAGCACATATCCAATCCCGGCCAACATTTTTTTTTTATTAGAAAAGTAGAAAAACCAAATTTTCTTTTTGTCACCCGACCCGGGATTCGAACCCGGGACCTCATGAAGTCAAGTCGAACACTTAAACCGTTAGACCACAGAGGCGATAATTAAAATTTTATGATTTTATTTATATATTCAATTGAAGTCAATAGTAGGTAGCTAGATCTCGAAAGTCCAATAGATTTAGTTGTCAAATAGACTATTTTTTGCAATTCAAGCAAAGCAGCTATACAGTCTTGTAGCGTGTAACATATTATTATAATTTGGAAAATTTTTATTATTTACTCTTTTTTTAGTATTTTTGGTAATTTTTAGTTGTAGTTTTTTAAGTATTTTAAGTATTTTTTATTTTAGCTGAATCCAAATATACTTCCTCTTTTTTGTAATTTTTTAAAATTAAGTTGTCGATTCAAGATAAATTACAATGTTTTTTTTTTATATCTTCATAAAGACAAAGGTTGCTAAAATAGATAAATAAATTTGATGCTCATTTTTAAATTAGTACCGACACCGGTTAGAGATATTTCATAAAAAATGTTTCAACTAATATTGTATAAATTGTTTGCTTCTTGGGCTTAAGGCGGCTTTGGTCCATGCCTTTTTAAAACAAACAACTCAAAACAAAACACTAGAGAAACTGTAGTAGTCCTTTGAAGAACTATTTGCCATCCAGACATAACAGTTCAGAATGCAGTCGCTTCAGACGTAAGAACCTCGTTTATATTCAAATTGTTAGAATAGTCTTCGACTCTACGCAATCAGTGCTTCAGTAACTGGCATTTCGAATACAGTTTGTATTTGTTCAAGAATTGCTTGTGTCCAACACAATATTTCTATGTACATTGTATATTATGAATTATGTTTACATTACCATTGTTATATTGTAGACCTTTCCTATGAGCAAATATTTGGTTCACTTTGATGGTTACCACAAATATTCTTGAACGATTTGAAAATGAGTATTATTAATTCGAAACAAATACAGATCTCAATTTTAAACCATTTGTTATGGATTTTGAGGACAGCGCACACCTGGCGCATATCGGGGCGCGTCAGCGCTGTTAAGCTGCGCCTAGATGCTAGCTCGTGCAGGTCAGCGGAGGACTTTTGAGCGGCACCCGTTGCAATTCTTGATGCGGCCTACAGTGACCAAAGAGGAGAGTAAAAACGATATTAAAAATGTGAATAGAGAGCTGATGACATTTTAAGAAATTTTAATGTTTCGGACGACAACTACCAGAGGCTTAATGGAGTACGCAGGTAGGAGGAGGAGTACACTTTCCATACTAAACCATTTTTTAGGAAAATCACCACTCTTTATTTTACTATACTCTTTGGTACTAAGTTACTTAAATCCACCGATGCGATGAGGCTATTTTTTTAAGCATTTTTGCATTACGATGCGCCTCTACGCGACACGCTCTGCCCCGTCAAAGTTGTGCGCTATCCTTTAAACTAGCGAACGTAATCTGTAGTAACTCATAATAAAAACTCTATACAGGGTCACTTTAAAATGACCGGCCACATTTTAATATAGGGTAAAGCCTTAAATATTAATGCAATTAAAATATTATTGCCAATTTGTAATGTTTACTTTTAAAAAATAATTTAAAACAGTCCGCAAAAATGCTTTACTTGTTGTCACGCTATTTCATTCCTAGCATGAGTCATAACCGTACGTCTTATATTTTGTGTTAGATATATATATTTTTAGGTTAATTTGCCCATTTCTGGGACCGGCTAAAACCTTTAGGCCATGCTGCCACGTCTTCCGTATTAATTATTTCTTATAAAGACATTAGTCACATGTCTGCCGTATTAATTATTCTTTTCAGCCATTAGTCACTATTTACAAAGTCAGGTCATGGTCTTAAGTGAAGCGGTGGTCACTTTACACTAGCTCACTTTTGGAGATTAGGCAGCAGCGAGGAAATTCACGATACACTAATTTCTTCGTGATTATTTCATTTCTGCACTTTTACTGAACAAAATAAAATAATTTTCACCTAAATTAACTAATTTTACTCATAATTTACACTAAATACAATAATTGTGAAAAAGTTACGACCATCTTCATTCATGATGGCGCCAAAACTCGTATTGGATATAAATTATACATATTTTTTTTAATTTTAGTTACTATGTAGATCGAAAGTATTATTTCAACCGTTTCTCAAAATTTGGATGGTACTTTGAATGTCACCTTGTACGAGTATATAACACTTTGATGGTTCAGATGACTATGTTGCTGCGTGTACCATTATGAAATAATATTAAATCAGCAAAACATTCTGGATACAATCAATTACATACAAACGAATTCATGAATAAGTTTAACATAATATATCAATAAGCATAGAAGTCGAATCCCTCAAAGGGAAAATTGCCGTATCATTCATATAACAGAGTTATTATTTGAATTCGTTTCTTTTTACTTAATAAATATATTGATTTCATTAGATCTCTATAGTAGAGGAGCCCAAGCTGCTAAAGGTGTAGTCACTAAGGCGTCATGGCGACCTATTGGACTTTGTCGAATAGGTTTATAGGAAGCTCAAATGACGTTTACATTTAAAGAGCTGCTGGGAAGGTTCTGACCCTTTGCACGTTTCTTTCAAATTGACAGACTATTTAAACATGCAGTTATTGACTTGCAATAAACCCATTTTAAAATAATCTGAGATACTTGAATTTATTTGCAAGATGAAAAAATAGATGCCCTAAACGCGTGCCTTTATAAACTGACTAGCGGCCCGGTACGTGCTTTGCTACGTTATACTGACATATTAAATATTATTTGG
>NJDC01007416.1:33916-100468 GCA_002245475.1 Calephelis virginiensis
TGTCACCGTATTATCTATTTTGGCTCTTATAGGTTCAGTGCCCGCTTTTCGGTTTGAAGGTTAAGGTTGCCATAAAACTGATATATAAAGTCTAAAACCCGCATAAGATACATAATAAAACCCGCAATACACCAGTAACGACTAAGCGATGATAATCTCTTACCATTAAAAAGGCCTTCTACGTGTTCAATTATAATATAAAAATAATGCTTGTAAAGATTCTATACTTCTTATCGTTGGTGCTTGGTGGAATTCCATTATTGATGCAATTCGCGCTATATATATAGCTAAACCGGTTGGCTAAACCATAAAAATAAAAAATAATAAAATATATTTTGGAAAGTACAAGTGTTTCTAAATAAATTGCATCAATACTTGTAAATCTTCAAAGTTTTGAATAAAAATATTTTTAAACATCTACACAGTTTATTCCATGAATATTATAATATTGTGATATTACAATAATTATTCCGTGTAGGTAAGTTTTAATTCTGTATCTATAATATTAATATCGTGAATGTTATAATACCGTTACAAAGTTAATTCCGCGAATATCGTAATATCTACAAAGCCGATTAATCAATTACTACTTATTGGAATATTATAACGCTGTAATATGTATAAAGTTAATTGTGAACTTCATAATACTCTTACATCTACAAAGTTAATTCCGTGAACGTTATAATACTGTCATAGCGTGACAAGAGCCGGAGGCATCGCGTGCAACTTGCTAACTTAACTTCACAAGTTAAAACTTCATGCCAAAGAAAAAGTGTTTCTTCGGAAGGTTTGAGGAGCGAAAGTTTGCGAACTTTGAATATAGGGCAATGCAAGAAAATATTGGTAGTATAAAGTCATATGTGTAACATGTACAATACAAATAAAAGAAAATAAGAAGTTTGTTCTTTACATTTCTTTCCTGATGGAAAGAAATTCACACTAGAGACACCAAAGGTGGTACCAACGCACCATGCGTTGGTAACCTGAGGCCGGGATGTTAGGCCTCGAGCAAAAGTATGAGAATAAACCTCAAATATTAGGATAATTTTAAACTTAACGCTAGCCATCGATGCTGACAGCTAATTATAAAAATAATTTTTCAAAGACGCATGGACGATCTGTTAGGTTTGCCTTCCACACTTATAAAAAAAGCACATTTAAGGAAGCAATCCGTTATTTAAGATAATATTATTTATAATTTATTCACACAATACTACACTTTACTACTCTTTTACTTTACTGTTGATGCGACTTCACGGCCCTGATGAAGGTCGTTGCGACCCGGAGCTGGTATACTATTTAGTCTTCTCACTGAGGCCAGCTGGCAGGCAGAAACCGGGCCCGTCGTTGGACAGCGATTTGACTGAATGTATAGAACTAACTGAAAACTTGGAAAATATTATGAGTTTTTATACAGTATTATTGCTGATTGTAGGGTTGACTGCAATTCAGCAATTTGGCAACAAAAATAGGGATGTAACAGAACACTCTTACAACAAGGATCTTAAATTTTAGTTTGTAAACGCTGATGGTCCTGACTTTGAAACTAGCCTTAGATGTTGCTATTGAAAATAAAAACAAAATATTCCATCATATTGATTTGTCAGACCCAAATGTCACCGTTGGGATGTGATGATCCCTTCGCCTGCTAGTCATATTTTACTAAATTGTTCTGGTAGTACAGTGAATAACTATATTATAGACAAGAACGTAAGTCAATTATTAAAATATACAAGCTACAATATGAAACTCGACAATGGCGAACACTTAAGCTGTAAAGGCATGAACACGTAAGATGATATTATCACTCCCAGTTAGTAATTTTAATTTACTCACAGTGAAAATACGGGGTACGCCCACATGGCAGAATTTCATTTGCCATAATTTCATCTGCTATAATTGTCAACAGACATAATATTAACATTTTTAATTCGCGACGATTTAAGTTTAAAATCTTAGACATGATATTGTTTCTCAAAATTTCATATGACATACTCATTGTCTACTATATTAGTGACATGCTAGAAACTTTGTTTTCCATAAAGTAAATTTCAATAACATCATTTGCTAGCATGATTATAAGCCGTATCGTCACAAGCCATAACATCATTTACCATCAAAATAACTTATAGAAAAAGAACATAAATTCATTTTATACTAAAAGATCAATAGATTTAGGTGTGTTTGGTTAGGTTAGAACATGAAAAAGACAACGCACGAGCCAAGCGAGCGAAGCGAGCGTGCCTCGGCAGAGGCCGGCGAAGTGCCAGAAAGCTAATCACTTTTGAGAACAAAGGCGTTAGGTTAAATTTGAACGCAAGCGAATTTGGCCGTAAAGAGGTACTAGATTAATATGTATTAGAAATAAAAACAACTATAATATCTAATCATGCTGTCATATATTTATTAGATATGCATAATCGTACTGTGATATATTTTTACAATTTACATTTTACGTAATGCAAATACAATTTTTCGTAAAGCATTTAAATATCCTGTTGAATAATATTATTCCAATTGATAAAATGAATAACGATAAGTATGGCGCTCGTATCATTATGGGAACTAATTTTAGGGCGTAAAGAGTATGTCACAAGTATATTATGTTAAACAAAATATTTGGGCAAATGAAAATTCGTGCAAATTAAATTCTTACATTTAAATATATGGTATATATTCTTCGAGAAAATAATAGACAACCTGAAAATACACCATACGATTAAATTAAATAAGTTTTGTTCAGATTTCGCTGGTTGAAAAATAGCACTCAAACTAAAAATCGATATTATAATCGGTGGAATTGTGAAAGTATTAGCAAAATATTAGCCCTTCCGAAAATGAAAGAAAAAACAACAATTTAAAGTCAAGAAGGAATAGCCACAGGTGGAGAATACATATTTCTATTACTATTTGTTTTTTTGACTCTCGACTCTTTTGAAAAGATAACACATACCATACCACAAATGTTCTACAGATGTTACTGGAGCGTCGCTAAGTCATGACCAATGTTTTAGGCCAGAACACTTTACCGGCTATCCTGCAGTGCAAAACACCAATTACGAGCACTGACAGTACATATGTCTAAAAATGACAAGAAATATATTTGTACACTACATAATTAACAATCAGAATGCGTCATTACAATTTGACAGTGAGAACAAATGCTTAGTGCCAATCGCTACATCTCACTCTGTCAGTATCGGAAATATGAGAGGGACACACTCAGAACTCGTTTGTTATAATAAAGTTTATAGTAATAATATGACAGTTTATAATACTTTCGATGGAATCCTCAAACACAAACTTAACTCGTTCTTAACCGGTTTTACTACATTATGAAAATAATGTTACAAAAGTTTTTAAAAATTTCACGAAAAATAAAAGAGAATAAGATAAACTTTACTTTTGATCAACTGGCGGTTAAGTTGTAGCTAATCGACAAAGTAGTTTTCAACTGCTGAGTGCCAAGTCGTGCTGAACACTTTTGAGTCTAAAAGAGAATGTTCATTTTTGTACAATAATTTCAAGAAAAGTTGACACACTAGCGGGTGCACTCAGAAAGGTCAGTTATATTTAAGACATTGATTAAGACAACATTATCTATACAAAATTGTGACTTAATGATAGATTAAATGTTAATGACGTCTCTGTGAGGCCGAAAAATTTTTTAACTGACCCTAAAAGGACTTCAAAAAAAGGAAAACAGTTATTTTTTGTATATTTATTACCCGAGAACCTAACTTAACTTTAACTTAATCATGAACGGATTTTGATGTTTCTGTTTTAGTAAGGTACTTAGTCATAACTTGGTGGTAGTCATCCGGGTGATTTTGGTGATGTTTTGTCTAACTTTTTGTTTAGCTAAATTACGTAGGTAGTAATTGGATACGGCTTTTACTGTTTTAGTGTGCTCAAAATTAATTATTGTATTGCTGTGGTCTAGCGGTCCGGCGTCGGACTTGACTTCTTGAGGTCCCGGGTTCGATTCCCGGGTCGGGCAACAAAAAAAATAGATATTGTATATTTTTAATTTTCTAATAAAAATAATGTTGCCCGGGATTGGATATGTGCCCGTTTGGCGATAGGCTTGTCACCTACCACGTTGTGGGACTTAGTGTCTTCGGCTAATCATGCCTTGGTTGTGCCTCTGCCTACTCTTTCGAGGATATGGGCGTGAAGATACTAAAAAAATGTTGTAATAACACTCAATATTTTTTTCAATAACCCCCATAAAATCTAATTGTAATATAGCTAAGAACCATCCCGATCACGCTACCTTTTAAACGCAAAATTCTGCATCCAAATCGGTCAATCTCTTGAGGTATTATACCACAAACAAACACAGACAAATACGTCGAATTTACAACAGACCTCTTTTCTGTTGTAGGTCAAAAAATAGCTTGAAATTGGTGCTAAAAACTCAGTAATAAATAATTTAAAATATTGGTTACTTTTACAGTCTATTTTTAATTAATTAATTGCCCACTTACATTGCATTCGAATAAATATTTTGCTTACTGACTATTTTAGGAACTGCTTGAATTCTGTTCATACGATCTCTGAAAATGCCCTAAGGAAAAAGTTTGACACCACTTATAGAGACTTATAGTCATGGAGTAGAACCTTTGGCTAATCGTGGGTGCCCTGGTTGCACCTATGCCTACCTCTTCGGGAATCATGAAATTAGTTACAATCATTAATAAATGTAACAATACTGTTAGCTTAATGGACGTGTTAATAAATTCATACAACCTGTACTTTAGAAGTAAAAAAAAAGTATATTTACGCCCATATCTCTGAAAAGGTAGGCAGAGTCGCAACCAGGGCTAGCCGAAGACAAGTCCCAAAATGTGATAGGTGGCAAGCCTATCGCCAACCGGGCACATATTTAATCCCGAGCAACGTTTTTTTTATTAGATAATTGGAAAAACCCAATTTTTTCTTTGTTGCTCGTCCCGGGATTCGAACCCGGGACCTCATGCAGTCGAGTCCAACAACTAAACCGCTAGACTATAGAGGCGAAGTACTTACTGCAAACTCGCCTCTCCATTTAAGCTGTAAGTGAACTTTAGAAGTTCAATTGCAATTATTTAGTCCTAACATTAAGGTTTCAACACTTCAAACACAGACTTCGGAGACATAACCTAGTCTATACAAAACGGTCACTAAAGTAGGAAATTAATGGGATAGGGATAAACTTTGTTACCAGTACACGGTAGTCTGGAATTATAAAGTTGCATTTTGCTATGGCAGCTACAGTGAAACTTTATAATTACTTGTCTTTTGTATTCCATTTGTATCCGTTATTAACTACTTTGTCAGTTTGTAGGTTATATAAATTGCAATCTCTTTTTCATTTTCTTTTTCTATCCCAACAGGCCGCCTGTAAAAAGTTCCACTGCATATAAATTCTATTAAAGTGTCAACTATTGGTTTATTGCATGATACCGACCTAACCCAGAATCATTTGGATGTTTTACCAGAGTTTTTATTTTTAGCTAGTTTTAATTTGATTAACCTATCAGCTACTGATGTTATATTACTTACCACCGACCAATCGTAAAATCACTTTTGCATTTTATCAAAACTATAGTCCAATGAAAGTATTTACACAACCAAAGGACGATACGTTAGTCAAACACAATAACGACTTTTTTCTAAACTTGATCATGCTAACAAATGCTTTTCGTTGGCTCAATTTATTGGCTATATCAAACTATCTCTGAGCACTTTAAATTTTTGTTAGAGGTTTTTAAATAAATAAATAAAAGTTTATAAATTGCAAACAGTCGTCAAAAGATCTATCAATCATGTTTTTAAATTTGACTACACTAGCAATTGTTGCTCCTAAATTGCTTACAATCGAACTATAGTGAAATAAAAGCTTATAAAACCAAACAAAAACAATACATCAATCAAAAATAGTAACATCTGTTTGCCTTTAATATTGCTTACTAGCGATCTATCTTAAAATCGTGTGGTCATTTAACCAAAGCTGTAACTTTATTAAAAGCTTTTAATTAACCTTACAAACGACGATATATCAGTTAAAAATTATACCATCTGATTTTGAATTTAAATACGCTATCAACTTTCTCTCTTATATTGCTTACAACTGGCCTATTTTAGAATAATTTAGGTATTCGTATATCGCTTCATATACGCGATGCCCGGGTCAGGCAACAGGAAAATAAAGAAATTGTATTTTCAATTTTTTAGTAAAAATAAAGTTCCCGGAATTGGATATGTGCCCGGTTGGCGATAGGCTTGCTAACTATCATATTAGATGGACTTATTGTCTTCGGCTAGTCGTGGGTGCACTGGTAATACATCTGTCTGTCGGTATATCGGGAATATGGGCGTGAAGATACTTTTTTTATTTAGGTATTTGACCTAAGTTTTATTTTCATTAAAGCATTTTAACAACTGAGCAAATAGCGATAAATGAGTCAATCAAAAATAGTAGGTACTTAATATATTGTTGAAATTACCTCAGCTAATAACTATTGTTTTTATATTGCTTACTGTCGATACCATTTGGTTATATGACCAATATTGTTAAAACATTTTATCAGCCTAATATACGTTAGTTAAAAAAAACGACGGGTTGCACTCCGATAGTGCCGGCAGAAGTGAAAACTTGAATATTAACGTTGTGCATTTTTGATATTTTGGTTAAGTACTATAATTTTTGTGGTAGAATACAAGATTCATTTATTGCGCTATCGTACACAAACATGACCCTGAAGGTCCTGCGCCGTCTAAATGAAGCAGAAGGCGCAGGAATACATTTTCGCCGCGCCGCAGATTAACGCGAGGGGCCGACCCGCAGTAGTTTTTGCGATCGTTTTCATCCATTGCGAATCCTATACTGTTCGAAAATATGTAAGTAATACAAAACCAGTAATGAATCTACATTTTATTTTAAATCTCGCACAAGCGACCAGCGCCATTTTATTCGCGCATGCGCCCTGCGCCGTCTTACGATCTGACGATCTGACGAGAGTTTAGAAGTTTTTACCCATTCCAAAAAAGTGCGCAACGCCGCTAAAGAAGTTTTCACTTCAATAATACCATCTATTTTTAAAAACAGCTTTTCCTTTTATTTTACTTATAATTGACGTATTTCAGAATCATTTACGTATGTGACCAGATTAGTAACTTTATAAAAGTTTTTAAATAATAAGATAGACGATAGTCTTTCGCCTTGTTGGTTCAGACTCCTTTGCAGAATAGACCAACTGTCTTCCTGCCAGCTACTAAAATGTAAGCATAGGTTTACTGTCACTAGCACCGTGACATTTGATTAGGCGGAAGACTTTCTCAGTGACTCCCCAGATTGATCTTTTTATAGAAGTGGAGGCAAACGAGCAAGTGGGTCACCTGATGGAAAGTGATCAACTCCGCCCACGAACATCCGCAACACCAGGAGTAAAATATCTTCGAATTCGCACAGTAGTAGATCGCCACGCATCAAGATGATGGGCATGATACCTTAAGCTCTGACGCCATGCCCGAAGGTGGAAATCAGTTGCTGAAATTAAACCAAACAACTCCTCGGAGCATTCCTCATGATAGATGCGGTAGCGAATACTGAGTGACCCAACATCTCTACGAAACGCCAAGGAATCAAGCCGATTGGTAATTGCCCGGTCATTGACAATTCGAATTGCTCTACGTTGAATGCGGTCAAACGGAAGGAGCTGGTATTGTTTAGCCTCTGCTCAGAGTTGAGAACAGTACTCCATATGAGGCCGAATTTGCGCTTTATATATATATCTGTCTTGCATATATATATATCTGTCTGTCACATTACTCAAAATGTCAACGCCGAGTATACCAATGCATGCTGTGGCAGTAAAGGAAACGCTCTCAAATCGAGGAAATGCGACAAAGGGAGTCTTTTTAGCGAAAAACGCGCAAACTTGTGTCTTGCTAGGCTTAAATTTCACCAGATTCTGCTGGCCCCAAAACGAAATTTCAGACAAAAGATTGTCAATTTTAGACTCGAGTTGGTTCCAGCTCTCGATGACATGTTCCCGAGATATGTTATGCCCGCCAAAGTATAAGGCTTCCCTAGTAGTGTCGTCTGCATAGCAATGAGTGTCACTAATTTGCAACATGTCATTGATATGCAGAAGAAACAAAGTAGGAGAAATCACACAGCTTTGGGGAACACCAGCATTGACAGGTTTGGACTCCGAGCACGCACCGTCGACAACGCCCCGTCAAAAAACTAGTGATCCATGTACATAATTTCTCAGGAAGACCGTAAGAAGGAAGCTTCGATAGAAGCGCCTTGTGCCACACCCGATCGAAGGCTTTCGCTATGTCCAAACTGACAGCCAATGCTTCCCCCTTGCTTTCGACTGCTTGCGCCCATCGGTGTGTTAAGTAAACTAAAAGATCACCAACTGAACGATCACGACGGAAACCGTACTGACGATCATTTAACAGCTGGTGCTCCTCTAGGTACCTTAAGAGCTGGCAATTTGTTATGGATTCCATAACTTTGGAAAACAAGGAAGTTATAGTTATAGTTATAGGTCGGTAATTGAACGGATCCGAGCGGTTACCTTTTTTAGGGATCGAGTGTATTAAATCGGTCTTCCATGAATTCGGTACAGTGCCCGATGAATAGGAGAGCTGGAAGAGTCGCGTTAAATCCAGTGCCAGCTCAGGAGCACACACTGAGAACAATCAGAGGGACACCATCGGGCCCACTCGACTTGTTGACATCCAATGAAATAAATGTTCCAAACACGTCAACGGCAAGTATTGGACGTTATGGTGTCACGAACAGGCATTACCCCCTTTAGCGTGTCTAGATTGCGTGAATTACCTTTTAACTTCATAAAAAAGGCGAATACAATAGAAAAGATAAATTGTTACACATTATGATTCATATTTTTTAAAGAAAGAAACACTTGTACTGTTTTACTTATCACTTATAATTTATTACTTTGTAATTAGTAGCCTACCGGTTTCGCTTATACAGCATCATCAGGGCTAAAACTTTTATAACTCTTATATAACTTATATAACTCTGAAAACTTTGATTACAATCATCACATTTTGACATGTCCGGACTAATCTGACATGTTCAAAATGTGTCATCTCTTTTGTTTTTGTTTCATTTGAAAAAGATAGCGTGCATCTAAAGTAATAGTTTGTGAACAGCCAAATCACCAACATATTTCTTTCGTGACATACTTTTTCAGTTAGGCGGCTGCCACAGCTCCCAAACTGGAACGTGACAAACACAAGATTCTCTCCGTGTATAGAATAGACCATCTGCCTTCCTGCCACGTAGCTTGTAACAGGCGAGCATAGGCTTACCGTCACTAACACCGTGACATCCTACTAGGTGCTAGAGTTTCGCAGCGACTCGCCCGGATTGGTACCACCGCCTTACCTATTCCTACCGCTATAACGTCGAACGCTTTCCGTTGATGTGTTCCGGTTCGCAGGGTAAAGTAGCCGGTAAACTTACTGTTGCTCGAAGCCTAACAAACCGGCCTCAGGTTGGCATCGCACCATTACCACCTTTGGTGTCTCTAGGCGGCGTGAATTTCTTAACATCACGAAAACCGTCTATTTGTTTACAATCCATTATTATAAAAAAAAACACGAGTAGACGAAAAGGTAGCCCGAGTTCGACCTAGTCGTCGACAAACTGTAACCCCTCGTCAAATCTCCCACTCGTTCTTTCCCATTGTCCATTTGTATAAATTCTTCAAACAATGGCCAAACATGGTTTCCTGAAAGCTACCCATTGTTCATTTTGTATAAAATGTATTTCGTTAGAAAATGATTTTCCCATTTGTAATGTTGTAGCATATGTGAAACAAAACACTCGTTTGTGATTATTATTTACCATAGTTGTTTTTTATTCTTTATACTTAAATTTATACTGATTATTTTCGACATAAAATATCATTCATTCACGCCCATCGCCCCGAAGAAGTAGGCAGAGGCAAAACCAGAGCATCCACGACTAGCCGAAGACACTAAGTCCTAAAATGTGGTAGGTGAAAAGCCTATCGCCAACCGGGCACATATCCAATCCCGGCCAACGTTATTTTTATAAGAAAATTGAAAAAAAACGGATTTTCATTTTATTGCCCGACCCGGAAATCTAGCCCGAAACCTCATGAAGTCAGATCCAGTACCTTGACCGCTAGATCACGGAGGCGATAATTATAAAATGGAGTATATACATTTTCTTATTTTTTTTTGCCGCCCTGGGGTTCGAGCCCGGGACCTCAAGAACGTCATGTCCAACGCCGGGCCACTAAACGCAGAGGCAATAAATAAACATATTATTAATAATAAAATTAACCATTTTATTTCGTTCGTTTCAAAGTGAATCGATTTGATTACTCGACAAATTGGAAATAGATAATAGTAAAAATACGTGACATATTCGATCAGGCAAAATGAATAAAAAATGTGCTAAAAACTAACAAAAGTTAAGTTACAAAAAAAACATTTCGTTTTCTTGTTTATGATTTCAAAACTATTGACGGTTAAGAAGTTTAAAAATGCGCCATTTATGAAACCAAAATGTCACTGCGTAAAGTGTTAAATGGTTTACGAGTATGTAATAATAATAATAGTATCCCTATAAGTTACACAAATTGAAACTAGCCCAAAAGTAAGCAAATTAAATGTTTGGGTTATGGGTGTTAGTCAATGATACTAATACAAAGAAATACTTAAATAGATACCAGAATAAATTTAATAAATACTTAGACCTGGAAACGGAGGCATCTAAATCGTATAGTCGTGGGTGCTCTGGTATTACCTGCTTTTTGAGGATAAGGACGTTAATAATTATCTACTTATTTACGTACAATTCATACAATTTTCCCCGTGTTGGTCCGGGCTCCTTTGCTGAATAGACCTTCTGCCTTCCTGTCGTGTAGCTCGTGAAAGGCGAGTATAGACCTACCGTCACAAACACCGTGACATCTTACTAGGTGGTAGAGCTTCGCAGCGACTCGCCCGGATTAGTACCACCGCCTTAACTATTCCCTTGCCGTTGACATGTTCCGGTTCGGAGGAAAAGGTAGCCGGTAAGCTTACTATAAAGGTAGCCCGGCTTGTGGTTGGCAGCGTACCATTACCCCCTTTGATGTTTCTAGGCGGCGTAAGTTTCTTACCTTCAGAAAATCCGTCTGCTTGTTTGCCTTCCAATATCATAAAAAAACACTAACTAATTTTTTAATGCTTCATTGTTTTAGCAAAATTGGATGGGGTGAAGACATACATGCGGATGCGGAGGGTGCCAAACCATCTACAGGTGAAAGTCATCAAATGGTTTGATTATCTGTGGCTGACGCAAAAGTGTTCAGACGAAGAAAAGGCCGTTTCCTGTCTTCCCGATAAACTGAAGGCGGAAATTGCTATCAATGTCCATCTTGACACTTTAAAAAGGTAATTGTTTTATCTTTACGCTTACCTTTTATTTATTTATTGGACCGCACCTTTTTCAGCTTAGAATAGATTTTCATACAAATTTTCATCCTCTGTTACAGTTTTTTGGGGATTGATTATTGAAAAAAAAAGTGAGCCTATGTTTGTACTCGAATTTTAGCTATATGCATATCAAATGTTATTGTAATCAATTGAACGGTTTAGCCGTGCAAGATCAACAGACTGACTGACTGACAGACTGATAGATAGACTGACTGATTCGTTGTGATTCGTTGGATTTGTCTTTGCCCTGAATAACAGAATACACCTTAAAAACAAAAAAAATATGAAAGATGAATCGTAATTAGCTTTGATAGTTAAACCAATTAGGCTGAAAATTGATGGAGAGGTAGCTTAGAACTGGGAGAAGGACATGGGGTACATTTCATCCCTTACAACAGCGGGGAAACTAGGAAAAACGACATTTTAATTTTTCCCATAAAACTGAACGGGCGGAACGAAGTTCGCCGAAACAGCTAGTTTATAATATTAGTATGGAGATGCATAAACGCATTTTTGTTATATTTTTCCCCAAGATGATCTGAGTCTGCTGAGTAGAATAGACTATATTCCTTTCTGCCAGGCAGCTTGTAAGATGTGAGAACTAGTTTACCAACTAGACCACTGGTGGTAGAGTACTGTGCAGTAATTTTGTCATGAAGGGCTCCACTATTTTACCTATACCTGTTTCCATGATGACACTATCATGTTCCGCTCCGGAAAGTTAGGTAGCCGTAGATCCCCTCAACGGGATAGCGACGCATGTATAACATCTATGGTGTCTATAGACCTCGTTTAACTCTAACCACCAAGAGAGCCGTAAGGTTGTTCGCTGAACTCTTACATTTTTTTTATATTATTGGAAGGCAAACAAGCAGACGGATTTCCTGATGGCAAGAAATTCACGCCGCCAAGAGACACCAAACGTGGTAATGGTGCGTTGCCAACCTGAGCCCGCGATATTAGGCCTCGAGCAAAAGTAAGTTTACCGGCTACCTTACCCTCCGATCCGGAACACGTCAACGGCAAGCGTTGGACGTTACGGCGCCAGGAAAAGGTAAAATCAAATAAATCGTGTTTCTATATTACTTACAATTTTTTTTTATATTATTTATATTCATATATTTTTTTTATATTACTTACAATTTTTTATCATTGGGTTTTAAACACCCTATCGTGTGCTGGTACTAATAGATTATTCTACCTATGTTAGTACTGCTCAAGAGCTCGACTAGATATTGGTACCTACTTCTGCTACAATAATGTTAATGTTCGTCATTACCATGTTCCGTTCTAGCGAACTCGACCATTTGATAGTTTTTCTTTCTTTTTTTGGTTTTGGCATTCGCGTTAGCATTTTGCCATTAGTCAAGTAGAAATTTGCATCGAGTTAACCGATTTACCAAAATCGGGTTTCAATTATTTAATTAATTCACAATTGACAAGTCGTCAATAAATTCATGTCAGGGTCTTTAGTAAAGCGGTGGCCTCATTTCTCTAGTTCATAAAGTAAGATTTGGGGGCAACGAGGAAATACACGATACGCTAATTTCTTGATGATTGTTTCGTTTGTTCACTTTCACTGAACAAAATTGTACAAAATGCCACCAAAATTGACTAATTTCACTCAATATTAATACGAAATTCAATAATTATTAAAAACTACGACCACCTCTTCTCTCGATGGTGCCAGAAACTCCATTAGATAGTTACGTACCAGTAATATCTATGGTGTGTATGGGTAACCGTTGTCTCTTTCCACCAGGAGAGCTGCCTGATTGTTTTCTATGGATTTCTTTACATTTATTTAGTAGGTGCAATATTATATTTACTTTAGGCACATGTATAATGAACAAAACAATATTTTCACAAAAGGTAAAAGCTTCGCAACGGAACTACCGCGGAAGGACGCGGTTTCAATTTCTAAGAGAATATTTACAATCGGTTCAAAAATTACGGAGAAATGGATTAACATACATAAAAACTTGTTGTTACTACAACATTAAAAAGAAAGGTACACATTAACCTCTAAGTATATGGAAATGAAATACCTACGAAGAAAGCTTGCCGTTGGCTACTAAATATTGCTGCTATTCTGACATTATTTAAGGCTGTCCAGAAAAAGTAGAGTATCGATATCGATACATGCCGATTGATAGTTAATTTTAAGTAAATAGATAAGAATATATACCTACCGAATATATAGAATATATAGAATATTTACCTACCGAAAGAAATTGCAACTTTCAACTTACTTAGTGTTACTCAATTGGCTTGTAAATAGGGAAATGTAATGAAACATATATACATTGTGGTGTGCAAATATGTTTATATTTATATAAGCTAACTCTTTATATTTATTACAAGATTCATTATCATTACAAAAAAAAAATATTAGATTACATTCAAACCACTTTCTTTACTTTAAAGTGAGCACTTGAAAGAATTCTTATCACGCTAGACTGTGATTAATATTTTTAATGGCAATGGTACTCATTTATATCTTGTCCAAATATTCTTTTTTGGGAACGTAAAATGAAATATTGACAATTGTAATAGTACATCACTATAAAATTGAACACTAAATATGGCGTTCTTGGCAAACATGAAAACTGCCATGACGTCACTTTAAATCGACGCCAAAATGGGCATAGACAAAAATATTGTTATCTCTTTCGGTGTACATATTATCAACATTTGTTAAAAAATACAAAAAGATGTTGTTAAGATATATGTCGATTCCAACGGTACTTATACAACTAAATTGACTATAGAACATTGTTGCGTTTCTTTATAAATTCCTATTTCTGTGAGGGTGCATATTATGTCGAATATATAACCTCCAAAATAACCTCTTCCTTTTTTTAAGTCCGCTACAAAAGCGAAACCGTTCGGCTAAAGTGTTAAATTGTTTTGTCAAAAAGCACTGGTGTCGTTAAAACTGCAACTGAACAGTAAAACTGGAGTAAGTCGATTCCAGTTATTTCATTACCACGTCGTGATTTGATAATTATTTCTCGAGAGGAAGCTAGTGATTCCGAGAGGATTACACAAAAAAATGTCAACTTCTTACAAATATTTATAGTTATACTTAGTCAATAGATAAGTTTGACAATAAATATCATCACGCCCATTTCCCGGAAGAAATAAGCAGAGGTACAACTAAGCTTACTCCTCATGAACCCAAGTCCAACCAAATCATCTTGTGGTATAGCGACCCGGTGGTCGCTATACCACAAGATGATGATGTCAACATAAACTAAAATGTTTGCATTATTAAGTATTACTCAAAAACTAAAAAAGAAATTATTAACGGATTTTTAAAAAAATATGAAAATATCTCGGAATCATGGCCTTTTTTTTACATAAAGCAACCATCAAAATCGGTTTGCTATTGGCCGAGTAATCGCGTACCAAAACCAAAAAAAAATATTTAGAATTTTGAGAAAAAATCCTGGTTTTGGAGTCTGTAACAAAGTGCTTATACAATTTTGCAAAGTACCGATGAAGTATAAATTCTAAAACAAAGACAGTCGCTTTAAATAGAACTCGAACTTAAGTCAGGTTTAATTAAGGGTAAGCTATCATTTCATAAATTCTCTCAAAATGGCGGACTTAAATATAGATTTCAGAAGGTGCAGCGTGAATATGGGCCTTTGTCTTGATGTCGGTCTTGCTTGTCTTGTTAATTAGTCTTACTCAATTATTATTCTTGATCCTGGGAGTCAAGATCTAAGTTTGATAGCTGCAGGCTCTACTGGTATGTTTGAGATTCTTTACTTTTTTAGGTCACAGCCAAAAGTCTAAATAAAATATTTGATATTTTCCATCGTTGACGCTTGGTAAAACTTCCAAATATTCATATTTTAAATGAAGAAACAGTTGAACTGTTTTACGTTTCACTTATAATTTATAAATAGACTACCAGATTTACCTATAACAGGGTATACTTTATGCAGGGATTGAGGAGGCTTAGGTACGTCTCATATTCCGATATTTAATATAAGTTAACGCCCAGGTAGAGGTAGTCTAAGCCAAAATGATACGCCTCAATACTAAAGTTTGTATAGATGGGTGGGTGCGAATACCAAATATGACATCTTAAATGTGTGTGAATATTCTTTTTTCGAAAATTGAAATTTTAACGTTGTAAAAGAATCTTCATGCCATGCCCTGAAGAGGTAGGCAAAGGAACAACAAGGGTAACCACAACTAGCCGAAGACACTAAGTCTCACAAAGTGGTAGGTGGCAAGCCTATCGCCAATCGGGCACATATCCAATTCCGGGCAACGTTAGTTTTATTAGAAAATTGAAAATATATACTTTCTAATTTTTACGTTGCCCGACCCGGGGATCGAAACCGGGACCTCAAAGTGACAAGTCCAACACAGGAGGCGATAGTGTAATGTGATTTTAGCATAAAATATCTTATTACATGGGCCATCTGCGAAAAGCAAGAAACAGCAGCTAGTATTTAAACAACAAAGGCTGGTATTGAAATTAAGTTATTTTTATTACAAAATATTAATTTTTAGAATAAATTATTAACAATTGAAATAATAGTAATAATAATAATAACCGTTTATTTCAAAGTGACCAAAAAAAGGTGTATAGGAGTTGGGAGGGATCCACTACTGGCGTGGGTGATGGGCGGGTGCCCAATATGAACGAAATGTCTACATTTTGGAAAAGTATTTGGTCCGTGCCCGTTGCTCATGTTAGTGGTAAGTGGATGAGCATTGTTGAGCGCTCGTGTGAATTATTACAACCTATGGCAGCTGTTACTATCAATCTTGAGGACGCAATGGAAGCGGTCCGTTTGACACATAATTGGAAAAGTCCGGGACCAGATGGACTACATAATTTTTGGCTGAAATGGTTGCGTTCTTCACACGCGCGCTTAGCTGCTCAATTCCAAGAGGCCATAGAATCTAGATCTCTCCCATCTTTTATGACAACAGGAGTCACCTTTTTACTTCATAAATCCGGCAGTACCACGGATCCTAAAAACTTTAGACCTATTACGTGCCTACCTACAATGTATAAACTACTTACATCCATTTTGACCTCAAAATTAAATAAACACCTTTATGCAAATAATATTTTAGATCCTGCTCAAAATGGATGTAGGGTTGGGTCTCATGGTACTAAGGAGCTACTCCTCATTGACATGGCTATTAACTAACAGGTTCGCAGAAATCGAAAAGGTCTTTCCACCGCCTGGATTGACTATAAAAAGGCTTACGATTCAGTACCGCATACTTGGTTGGAAAGAGTGTTGGAACTGTACAAAGTTGATACAGTTCTAAGCTCGTTTCTGGTTTCATGTATGCGGCAGTGGACCACGGCTCTTTGTCTCCCAGGAGGTGGAAGGAATCTTTGCATTTCCGAACCCATAAGGATTGTGCGGGGCATTTTCCAGGGTGACAGCTTGAGTCCATTGTGGTTTTGTCTGGCTTTAAATCCTTTGAGTACATTGCTAAGGGATTTAAAGCTAGGTTATCGGTTGCGTAGAGGAGGTGAGACGATTTGTCATCTTTTGTACATGGATGATCTCAATTTGTTTGCATCAAATACACCAGACTTGTTGTCACTACTTGATGTAACACATACATTTAGTAGTGACATTAAGATAGAGTTTGGTTTAGATAAATGTGCGGTTGTACATGTGCAGAAAGGGAAGGTTGTACAGAGCGACTATTTACAACTTTCAGAGACAATATCTCTTAGATCTCTCTCCGAAACCGAAACTTACAAATATCTTGGTATGCCAGAGGGTCTAGGTATACTGGATCGGGAAGTTAAACAGCTGGTGATGGAACGTTTCTTTGTTCGCTTGACAAAAGTGTTGAAAAGCCTTTTGTCAGGGGGTAATAAGGTACGCGCTTTCAACAGCTGGGTGATGCCTGTTTTATTATACACCTTTGGCATATTAAGATGGACTCAAACAGAGCTAGACACCCTGGACCGAAGAGTCCGTAAACTATTGACAACATATCGCATGCATCATCCACGCTCATCTGTGATGAGATTGTATATTCCTCGGAAATGTGGAGGACGTGGCTTCCTTAATGCCAAAAACCTTCATAACCGTGAAGTATACAATCTTAGAGAATACTTCCTACTCGTTGAGTGTTAGATGCATCGTGATGTAGTGTCAGTGGACAATGGACTGACTCCGCTATCCTTAGGTAAAGAGAACTGGCATAAACCGGTGGTATTTAGTACTCAGGATCGCATGAATGTATGAAAGAGCAAAGAACTACATGGCCGATTTAATCAGGCTCTTTATGGGCCTGATATTGATACACTAGCATCCGTATCTTGGTTACGATTCGGTGACCTCTTTGGTGAAACCGAAGGTTTTGCTTGTGCAATTACTGACGAGGTTGTCAAGACGAATAACTATCGGAAATGTATCATGAGGGATGGCACAGTTGACATATGTCGAGCGTGCCATCGTCCTGGTGAGTCCATTAGACATATTATTTCCGGTTGTTCTCATCTTGCCAACGGCGAGTACTTGCATAGGCATAACTAAGTAGCCAAGATAATCCACCAGCAACTTGCTCTTCGATATGGACTTGTCAGTTTTGAAGTACCTTACTATAAGTATACACCGGAGCCAGTTCTTGAGAATAGCCATGCAAAGCTCTACTGGGACCGATCTATCATCACGGACAGGACTATTGTCGCCAATAAGCCTGACATCGTGCTGGTAGATCGGTTGGAGCGCCGGGCTTTTCTTGTTGATATCACAGTTCCATGTGACATTAACCTCGTTAAAGCTGAGAAGGAAAAATTGACAAAATATATAGACTTAGCGCACGAGGTTACTGACATGTGGGATGTTGACTCAACAATAATTGTCCCGATAGTCATGTCAGTAAACGGTCTAATAGCGAAGAGTCTCGACCAACATCTTAAGAGACTCGCTCTACAACCCTGGGTTAAGGGCCGAATTCAGAAGGGCGCAATTTTGGGGACGGCACGCATTGTGCGGAGATTCCTCACTCTGTCGCCTTGACCACTGACGGTTTAGTTTTAAGACCACCGTTTTTGGTAACCTGTTTTTTATGTTTATATTTTTAATATTATTTTTTTATGTTAAATGTGTAAACGTAGGAAATAAGAGATAGTGAAAATAAATGATAATAATAATAATAATGTTATTCTCAGATAGGCTAGGTAATAAGAAAGTATAAGCTAAGAAAATATTACAACATCCCCCAAAATAACATCTCAACTTAATTTCAATACCAGTCTTTGTTTGATATACTGGCTGCTATTTAAAAAAAAATCCTAGTTAGGCAAACTAATAAGAATGTATAAGCTAAAATAACATTACAATGGCGTAATCAGTCAATTTGTCATATTATAACTAACATCCGATAAAAGACAGCAACGTATCTATAATATATATGCAAAGATATTAAAAATAAATTTTGCAGAACCTGACGCTTGTTCGCTGTCTTAAGTCATTAAAAAGTCCTGTAATAAATTTAAAAATTATGACTTTTATAATTATTGCCATTATAAAACTTTGAAAAGATGACAAGAATATATGACAGCAATCTAGTTGCAAATAGTAGGTGCTCAATGTTTTTAAATTGGTTACACTAAATAAAGAATTATAAATTATAAATATTTACAATATTCAATTAAAATGATACTTAGAAACCGTTAAGAAAATACTTAGAAAACCAAAACCGTTAAATAAATAAATATCTCTGGACAAGTTACACAAATTGAATCTAACCCCAAAGTAAGCAAATTATATGCTTGTGTTATGGGTGTCCGTCAATGATACTAATACATATAAATACTTAAATAGATACAAGAATAAATTTAATAAACACCCAGACCCGAAAATGCAGACATCTAAATGTTCGTCACACAAATGACTGCCCCCGTCAGGAATCGAACCCGAGCCTAGGGATTGGTTGGCGTAGTTAGGCCACTCGACCAACGAGGCGGTCAAAAAAGTAGAAATTTATCCACTGTAAAAGATTTTTACCAATTTTGCGAAAATCATGGAATAAAAATTAAAGCATAATGATATTCAAACGGAAATATTATTAAATTAAACACACGCTGGTACTGAATAATTTTTATACAAAGAGACACCTTTGTTTCAAAAACCCAATTTTATTCACTTTTACAAGAGCAAGTAATTCATATATCCATACATGAATAAAAAATCATACTAGCAATAGTGTTTCGATGAAAAAATATGGTCATAGAGAGGTTCACAAAAAGCAAATTAAAGCTTTTCTCTTTGAACATGCACTTTGGCTTCAAAAAATCAAATTTTTAGAATTTTTTGCGCTAAAAACTTTTGGAACTAGGATCCATTTTTCATTTTCCAAAATGAATGAAATACATGTAACAGAGGCATTAAGATTATTATTAAAGTATCTTCACGCCCATATCCCCGAAGAGGTAGGCAGTGGTAGCGGTCCGGGTGTTGGACTTGACTGCATGAGGTCCTGGGTTCGAATCACAGGTCGGCCAACAAAAAGAAAATTGGCCTATCGCCAACCGGGCACATCTCCAATCCCGACCAACATTTTTTTTTTATTAGAAAATTGAAAAAACCCGACCGGGTTTAAAAAAAAACCAAGTTGCCCGACCGAGGTTTCGAACCCGGGACCTCATGCAGTCAAGTCCAACAACTGAACTGCTAGACCACATAGGCGATAACACATTTTAATAATAATAATATCTTTATTGTACACAAAACGTTATCACAAACATGAACATAAAGATAATTCAGTACAATGGACGAGCTTATCTCCAGCAACAGAGATCCACCAGAGAGATGAGAACCAGCTCACTCGTGAAGAGGAAAAACAGAAACAAAATTAAACGTAGACAAGGTGTACATACATTATTTGTTGACTAAGAAATACTTTAAAAATAATAATAAATATGTTAATATATACATAAACGAAATATATTCAAATATAACTAAATAAATATATTTTTAAACAAATCTCTAAAAGTAGCTAATAGCTGAAGTCAACATTTAGCACACTTAATATCATAACTAGCAGTTTCACGCAGCTTCGCCTGCGTAACTTGGCTTCTACTGAACCGATTTTAATGAAACAAAACCTATGTCAATCAGGAATAATGTAGCATTCTAATGGTGAAAGAATATTTGAAATCAGTGCAGTAGTTTCGGATCCTATTCATTTCAAACAAACAAAAATCAAACATTTCCTTTTTATAATATTAGTATAGATAAATAAATAAAAGCTGTTAATATATGTATTACTGCTAAGGCAAATGTTACAATAATACTGTTTTAAATAAAAATCTTTTTATAAAGCGTCCTAAAATAAATTTCAGCGGTGTTTTAAAACATTAATCAATATTTGAACATAGTGTCGATTCAGATTAAAGAATTTCAATGATTTATGTCGACGGAGTGAATTTAAATTTTGATTAACGCTGAAGTGTGCACTTATTGAAACGTGTGATAGATTTAATTTTAATTCATAGATGAAATGGAACAGTATTTTAAGTTTGACGCTAAACACTTCTTGGGATAGGTTTAAATATTATATTAAAGTAACACTTGCACTTTTCCACAAAACACTTTAGTGATACTTAACGTTACACTTAAGCTAACCGGTTTCGCTCTTTCCTTATCGTCAGGACTTTACAAAAGAACTTTAAGAAATCTTTTTTTTTTAATGTTGACTATCGCCTCTCAGTTGACTTCACGAGTTCTGGGTTCGATTCCCGAGTCGGGTAACTAAAATAAATTGTGGCTTGACAGCTATAACATTGTGGGGCTTAGTTACTGTGGCTAGTTGTGGGTGCCCTGGTTGTACCACTGCCTATCTCTTGTGGAATATGGGCGTGAAGATATTTTTCAGTATTTGGTTGTTAGTTAGTGAACCCTTAAGTGAGAGTTAGGACTGAAAGTAATGGAAAGTGTCGACGATAAAGAAAATCCTTAATAGTATTGTAAATACAAATGTAAGTTTGTTTGGTATAGGAAAACTACTTAACCAATCATGTTGATACCTTGCACACATATCTTTTGAGTTATTTAAACCTTAGTTAGTAGCCCTTAGGCTAAAACACATAACCGCGTTGCGTTGCCGTACCGATAAAATCGTTGGTTTGCGTAGCTTCAATGCGGTTTCATAGACGTGTCTCTGCCATGGACCAATCGCGAGAAACCTATTGCATATTTGTTATTAAAAATATATTATACTGTTTAAAATAAATAAGATATAGTGCCGCGCTGCTATAAATATAGAATACTTTTTAACTTAAACGCGAGCAAAGTCGCGGGTAAAGATTAATTGTAAGGTGGAATAGCAAATGTTTTCCATTTCATATTGGTATCTCTCCATTTCATGTTGACATTTCTCCACTTTAAATAAATTATCATCAACGGCGCTATACTCGTACAAGATTTGAAGTTATCAAATGATATTTTAAGTATTAAAAGAAATATTTTATTTATTTATTTTAACCCGGCGAGAGTGTGGCAGGGTATTTCATACCCACCGTGTTACGTATTTGCGTATATTTTTTGTTTGTGACCTTGAAAGTAGTTGCCGTCTTGAGTAGCTGGAGTTAAAGAGTTGCGGGAGGGGATAGTGGCGTGATAGCAGTGACGCGACAGCTTGCACTCTTAAGTAATATACTTGCAAACCGCGTTTGGGTATGTTTCCTGCTATTTGCGCTTATTTTATTTATAAATGTATAGATTTACGTTGAAAATGAAGTTTGAGCGAGATGAAAGCCGAGTTCGGTCCATGTTGGAAGATGTACTAGAAAATACTTCCGATGAGGCGAGTTTTGGCGAAGAATCCGATAATTGCAGTGAACATGATCTGCAATCTGATACCGACAAAACCACTTTCATCTACTCAAAATGTCCCTGGTCGATATGTTAGATGCGGTGATTGTCCAAATAAAAAAGATCGAAAAATAAAACACGCATGTGCCAGCTGTAGGAAGGCTATTTGTATGGAGCATCCAACTTTTTTTTGTAAAAACTGCACTGATTCTAACCCCAGTTTCTAAGATGTTACTAAGATTAAAATAATTATTTTTTTAGTTTATGTTGTTACCTGTTTCATGTTCTATGATAGTTTTAAGTTTTTTTTTTCATAAAACTTGTTTAGTTTTTTTTGATAATTCTTTTTGAGAGGGTAAAAAAATTTGTTTAAAATTCATAGTCATTTAATTTAAGTTTAGTAAAATTTAAAAATTGTTTAAAAAGCTCGAGATTTTAATTTTCCCTACCTTATTAAATAGTTCTTTTACAATAATAAATAGTTTGTACAATATTTTTTATTAGTATCAAATTTTACAGCCAAATTTTTAAACGGTTATATCATACTGTGGCACATACTCCTTGTAACATTTTTTTCACTACACTCTCGCCGGATTATTTTTTTTTATTTATTGATTGCATCTGTGATCTTACGGTTCAGGTGTTGGACTTACTGCATGAGGTCCCGGGTTCGAATCCCGGGTAGGGCAACAGAAAGAAATTTGGTTTTTTCAATTTTCTAATAAAAAAATGTTGCTCGGGATTGGATATGTGCCCGGTTGGCGATAGGCTTACCACCTATCACATTGTGGAACTTAGTGTCTTCGGCTAGTCGTGGGTGCCATGGTTGTGCCTCTGCCTGTACCTCTTCGGGGATATAAAAAAAATGTCGCTATTACCGAAATATCAACGTCAATAGAAATCTGAAGCAGCAGTTTCAGTTTAATATTCCGTGTATAATTAAAAACAGAAACATTCGCTTTTTACGTTTATGAATAATTCAGAAGTGTCCGTTTATACGATCCGTAAATTTTTGTCGTCAAATGGTTTTGTAAGGCCATTCGGAATATCGGGGTGCTGCTACATCAAAACAATTGCTGTTGACAGAATCTGAGCTTTTGTTTCTTTTTTTCTAAATCATGAACCCTTCTGATACAAAATAAAAATCCAAATGTAACAATTTTTAAGACCTAAGAGAAAGTATTAACTTGTTTTTATTTAGGACAAAAAATATCTACTGATTTAGTGATATAATATGGAAATTGTCTTTTGTCCATACCTAGTTTTTATAAAAATGATTTTTTTTCAACTGTCATAAAACTTAATTAGAAAAAGAAATTGCGTTTAACTGTAAAATATATTTTAATATCTCAGTTTCAAACGCTTTATTTTGATATCTTCAAGTCACTTTTTTTTGCCCTAAGTCTATAAAAAAATGGTCTGTTATAAAAATAAATAAAAATGGTTCCGATGAACTTTGTTCCACCAGTTCTGTTTATATGGGAAAACTTAAAATATTGTTTTTCCTAGTTGCCTCGCTGTTTTTCCCTTAGAATGCAGAAAATTTAAAGTTGTATGTATTATTAATGCAACAACATAAAAAATCTGTGTAAAAAATTATTTGAGGTGGCCCATATTAAGGGGATATAATATAGATGACAGCCTAATCTCAGACCTAACAAGAGTGCATATAAAATTTCATAGAAATCGATTCATTCGTTATTGAGTGGTATTTTCGCAAACACTGATACATTTTCTTTATTATAATGTAATTTTTGAAAATTATGTGTCAAAAAAGAATATTAATTTATTTTTTATTATCTAGTTGAAATATATAATAATTAACGTAATATTATTGTATAGGGTAGAGATCTTCCAGAACACGGAGGCTGGGTTTTTGTGTGAGCTGGTGCTGAGGCTTCGTCCCGTTTTATTTTCTCCTGGAGATTATATATGCAGGAAAGGTATGTTTACTTCATATTTTACATACTTTTTCTTTTTTAAAAATGTTTGTACATTTAATATATTTTCACTGCTTTTAACAATATTAAGTCTTTCTTTGTTCCCTCCCTCCTGAAGTATAAAAAAATCATGTAACAAAAACACATCTTTGATTATAAAAGAAAGTCGACATTTAATTTATTTCCGTACGAATTTCTTACAAAATAAAATAGCTTATTGTAAATATGATGATGAATGTCTATATTTTTATTAAAAATATTAATTATCCGTGAGTGCAGCTCTTGTCAACATAATAAGGGTTCTTTCTAGACGTTTGTAAACACTGATTTTAAACATCGATTTGCAGTCGTCTGGACCGTAAATTTGATCTAATTTTATTAATTAGTTTAAGCTCGAAACAAAATTTTCTATAAATTTTTCCCCCATGTTGGTCCGAGTCTGCTATAATAGACCATCTGTCTTCCTGCTAGACATCTCGTAAGAGGCGAGCAAATTTCTTTACCAGCAAAACCACTGGTGATAGAGTGCCGTGCTGCAACTAGTCCAAGTAGGGATCTACCACTTCACTTATTCCTGCTGCCATAATGACAATTTCATGTTCCGGTCCGGAGAGTAATTTAGCCGTAAGACTTGCACAATTGTTGGCTTAACACCTCGGCCACAGGATAACGACGCACCTACAACATCTATGGTGTCTTAAGGGCTCGAACTCTTACCATCAGTACAGCCGTTTGTTTGTTTGTACAATCTGTTTGCTATCTTTTCCCATAAAAAAAGTTTTGTTGAAATATGTACCGTCTAATAGTTTTTAACACTTTCTGCTATTTTTTTTGATTTTTCCTTTGTTTTTCATAGCGCGATTATTAATTAATTGTAAAATATTACTTGCCTGCTATTTTTTTTATAAATGGACAGCAAAATGTAGCAAAACAAGTATTTATTTAGTTAAAAGTAAGTTTTAAATACATATTTTTTTAATTTTACTCTACTAAAATGATTATAAATAGTAATAGAAAACGTATATCAATAGAAGCGTTTATCCCCTAAATCCCATTCAACAAAATCTGCGAGGAAATAGCGGTCGTAAAAGATTGTGATTATGCTAATATATTTTAGGCGAGGTCGGCAAAGAGATGTACATAGTAAATCGAGGAAAGCTACAGGTGGTTGGAGATAACGGAAAGACTGTACTGGCAACACTAAAGGCGGGTTCTTATTTTGGCGAAATTTCAATTCTGAACATGGGCACAGCAGGTAAACAACTTGGTAAATATCTCCACGGCCCGAGACGCCACGCCACTATTATTCTACTTTTTTTTCTTGAAAAGTTTTCAAAAGCAAACGTTTCGAGGAGACGCTGCAGTCAGGCCGAGGGAGCGGCCACAACGCTACCAAAAGGTTTTGGGACATCATTCTCAGACACTGTTACCGCTTCTATACGCTTTGTTACTGGTTTATCATGATATGATCCATTGGTGAGTAATTATAGTTGAATTACGACCATTTTTTATTCTATAGTTGAAATAAAGATAGCCAGAAGAAAATATTTTATTAGAATAAGCTTCTATCTATACTTTCCTCTAACTTATTTGAAGCTCTTTTCTCCTCAATGTATTTATTTACAAACTTATATTTACATTTACATGCAGTAACGATGGCAAGTCTTTAGTCAAATAAAACCATATAAATATTGTAACAATCGTACTAAAAGGTATAAACTAAAATAAATATAAACCAAACTAGTAAAATTATGGGTGAATTTTTATTTGTCGAGTATATTTTTATACCACCAATGTCCTCTGACATTTCTGCTGAGCACCAACTAAACTTATTTTAAGTGTATGCTATCTTTTTCCGATGAAAAAAAGAAAAGAGATAAAACACTTTGAACATGTCATACTAGTCTGACCTTGTTTACTTGTGACCATTTTAATCAACATTTTCTTAGACATGGATTAAAAGTTTATATAAAAGTCATGTACAAACTAATTTGACGGCACTAAACGTGTTTTGTCTCTTTCTAGAAATATTGTTGAAAGAAGATAGCGATAACTTAAAACTAGTTTTGTGAGTGCACAATAAAATTATCACTATTAATGAAATGAGTAAATTATTTTCACCATTTCATCTAACATAGAAATACTATTTTCGATTTTATGACAACATAAATTACTTGCAACGGCCAGTTTGCGTATTTATATAAGATTTTTTGCTGTCCGAAACTAATGTTGAATCATTTCTTCAAGTACAATGTCAATGATAACTGTTATTACCACTACAACTATTTTACTCTTCAATGGACTAAAACTTGACTATTTGTAGCTAATTTTGAGTCCAGTACAAGTTATCAGAAGCGGTAACATAGATGAGTAACTATTTAGGTGAAGCTTTAACATTTTAAAATTTATTTCATATTTTTTCACAATTTTTACTATTTAATTTTCCATAAATACATTAATAAGCATAGTGTTTTCAAAATTCAAATTTTATCAATAATTCCGTTATTGTATGGCTTTATCAGTAGGTGAAATTCAGTTATGAGCGTCATGTGATTTGTTTTGCTTATACTTATATCTCCTTTGGTTGTATGAAGGCAGTGTCCCCGATCGCTTTGCATCCTCCCTGACTACATATTTGGCGTGACCTCTTGGTGCATGAACCCTAACATGTAACTGTATTACCGACCTTCCCCAGGCGTTTTTATTGTCGGTTTGAACAGTTTTTAGTTATAAGTATTATTGCTGTTACTAGGTGGTAACATTGTAGCAGTGCTTATTTATTTTATAATAAAATGAACTATATCTTGTTTAGTGATTTTAATCCCGAACGCTTTGTCTTGAAGCACAGATTGAACTTAATAGTTATGGCTTTATATTTTTCTGTTATGATTCTGGTAACCATATCTTCATTTATCCTCGGACTGTCAACTCCGTGAAGTTAGTGTATTTTCTCTTCCACATTTAGCTTCTGTATTATTAAAATGCTCCTCTTAAGTACCTCTGTCTGTTTTCGGTCACCCCTATCTAAGTTTCACAGAAACTCTTGAATTTTTAAGCTACTTAGGTCTGAAACATACATGCGATGTGTCGGGCAGTAAATTCGCAATTCAAAACCTGTGTTATCTTTGAATTTTAGAAACGTATTCAAAAATGTGAACCTTGTTGAAGATTGTATTAGTAGTTTGGATCCAATATCGTTGATTAATTACGTTTAAATGCCAATAACTTATTTACAAAAACACTTTTAGAAGTAGCATCTACTTTTGATTGACTATCTACTGACTATAGATTATTTGTAATGCTAAACATTTTCATTTATTTTAAGTAATATACAAATATGAATAAAGATAAAACTTAAATCTGTATAGTATTCTATACTAGTAAATCACAAAGACATAAATTCAGAGATTTAAAACCCAATAATAGACACAGCTGTAACGAACAATCAATTTCATCATTGAAATATTCAACTAGGTAATTTTCGCGATGATGATTTAGTCTTGTTTTCTCACTAAAATCTTACAAATAACCATTGCATTTGTGTTGGGCTTAACAAGTGGCATATAATGAAAGAGTTTCTGAGATACATGGACCGAAACCCGTTGGCACGGAGTGTGTGGATGACACGTCGACAGGCAACCGGCGGACAGCGTCAGTGCGCTCGGTGGGCTACTCGGACCTCTTCGTGCTGAGCAAGAAAGACATGTGGGATGTCCTCAAGGAGTATCCAGCAGCCAGAGTCCGCTTGGAATCCATTGCAGTCAAGAGATTAGAAAAGTATAAAAAAGCACCACTTGAAAAAGGTATTTATATTTTCTTACCTTTTCAAAAATATTATTTTATATTTTATGTAGGGACCTTGCAAAAAAGAATTAAAATATCTATCTCAGTGATATTCCTGAAATGTAACGTACAAGCTAAGCTTTTGTACGACTATATAATATTCTTATTAAATATATACAGTATGTTTATAAAGTATTTAAACCTCTGTCAGTTCTATGTAGGCGTTGTTAAGTATTATAATAATGGAAATTTTTTAGTGAACCTTAAAATGTAGTCATATATAGTTTACTAATAAAAAATCCTTTCTGATTTTCTTTCTGATCTGATCTGGCCATAAATGTAATGTAACCCTTCCTTTAAGCTTCTAGGGATACAAAGTATCCCTGGAAGCTATAGACTACTACTGGAAGTTACACTCCTAACAAAGCACTGATGTCATTTCCAAATATTGCCAACTCTCTCTAATGAACCGACTCTTTCAGTAAGTCTTGTGAAGTTAATTGACAAAGTCAAAATTAGAGAGAGGCCGGTATATGAGAGAGACAGCAATATTTGGTAATGTCATCAAATTCGGTTAAATGGTACTGGTTTAGTTATTGCTAGATCAATAGAGCAATCATACCAAATAGCTAGCTAAATTGAAATAGCTAATTAACGTTTGTAAGTGTACACAGTTTGGAAAAGGAAATCAAACATCCCCGAATTCAAATTTGCTAGTATATTTAATATTTAATCCTCGCAGTGTGATTTTCAGGTTTATCTCTTTACCCTATTATTATACATTGTGTTGTTATATTTTAAGAGTTTAGCATAAACTCCTTACCATAACGACCATTGACGAAACCAGGGTTCTATTACGTACAAGGACAGGTATTTCTATAATGACGTAAATGTATGTATTTTTAGATTTATTTGTGGTTTGATATTTTAATTTACATTTCATATTATATTCAACCAGTAAATAATGAAAATCATTGATAATTGCGGTTGTTATTTCACCTATTACATTGAAACGTTCAAAACATAAATATTTACAATGCTTAAGAGAATCCACAGACACAGATAAAACTAAATATTATTGGAAGATGGAAGCTTGATTGTATGTATGGCTGAGATATTCAAAAATCGCGAATAATAGAGTAAAAGAGAGAAATACACAGATATCGAATTTGACACACCTTTGAAAGCGGGTTGAATATTACACTAAAGTCTAACATAAACAGAAATAATATTTCGTAGAAATAAGGCAGATTTTGTTCAATAACAAACGATGTCGTCTTTAAAATATCAATTAGGTATTTGTAAATCTGTTTACCTTTATAAGAATGAAGTGTGCTGTTCTAAAGTGACTATGATTATAAATGAAAATGAAAACTTAAATTTTAATTTTATTTTATGATTTCATATAAAATTATTTTATAAGTGTTAAAATCAATTTGATTCATTAAATACTCCAATAAGTATTATTTCAAACGCTATGCCTTAAGGTCAGAATTTTTGGTTTCATTTTAAGAACAAAATATAAATTCAGTTGTCATTGAATCTACACTTGTTATCGTCGGCACTTGGTAGAATTCCATTGTATACACACTTTTTTGCAGTAAACACTTGTACTTATCCACTATACACTTTATTTAATACTTTTCGTTACTCAACAGCCAACCGGTTTCACTTTTTACAGCATTATCAGGCTTAACGCAGTATGATTTTCAGGTTTATCTCTTTACCCTATTATTATACATTGTGTTGTTATATTTTAAGAGTTAAGCGTAAGCTCCTTACCATAACGACGAGTAAATAATGAAAATAATTGATAATTGCGGTTGTTATTTCACCTATTACACTGTGAGATTTATTTGTATCTGTGCCTACTTATTTAGAAAAAAATAAAACTCGTCTCCATAAAATTAATTAATACTTTATAGGTCAATGTCTACGTCTATATAATAGGCTGCCCAGTGTAGTCGAAGGTTTATCTTTAAATAAGTTTAAAAAAAAATATAAAAATAAAATTAAGTAATATAAAAAAATGTTTTAATATTATAAAAATATTAAAACATTTTTTTTATGTAATAAAATCTCAGAGTATATAGAAGACGAATATGCTTGGGAATAGATACATTGAGCTCACACTGCAATTTGTATTGTAATTTGTTATGCTTTTATTAAATTAGGTTGTAATTTGTAATTTCTTCTAGTTTAAATTTTACGATTAGTTTTTAAAAATGACAAGCACGCTGAGCTTCTTTTGCCGGACCTTCTCAGTGTATGGTCGCGATTCCGATCCGGTGGTAGTTTTTTAAAAATGCCGTCACGGACAAGTACAATTTGTATGGTCCACGTGAATTAAGAATTTTCTAATTCTGATTTTGATTCGGGGAAACGGTCATAAAAATACTATTTTATGTTTGTCTTGGCATGAATAATAGTATTATGTCCATAGTGGCAATGGGCCGATGTCAATCAACTCCAGGGCTCGTGGAAACGAGCGGTCGAGTGCCCATTGAAGAAATGCAGCTATCAGGAGCCCCTATTCCTCCACTCATACAGCCATCACACCCGCCTTTATACCGGGACCAGATATATAGGTATAACTCCATCAGGTATTTTAATTCAATTAATTAAATGTGTAACTCTTTTCTACGTAAGTCTGTTAAGTATAATAAGTCGTAAGTTATTTTTATTTTAGTACTTGCTTGTGATTTGGTTAAATTTCTACAAATTTAAAATTTCGAATAAATTTCTCCCCAGACAGGATTTGAACCTGTAACCCTTTGTCCTACGCCGTGAATCGCTCTAACCATTGAACTACTGAGGATTTAAGTTCCTTTGCTAAATTTTGAACTCCTTTCTTTACCATTAGCGCCACCACCCGGCTATGTCTGTCACACTCGTAGATCACAGTTCTCAGGATCTAATATGTCGTAATTTATATCTTACAAGATATGCACTATCTTTCTTAAAAATTCATCGTTTGCTCCATAGTTTAAAATCAATGTAATAATGTCGGCTGTAGTTTGATGTTTAACTTATTAATAAAATGTACTCGAGGGTTTGAAACTGTTTTTGCTTAAATAATTTAATAAATAAGGAACTTCGTTTCAAAAGTTGATGCTATCACTTAATAAATATTTTAGTAGTTTAAGAATAAAATAAAACTTAATAATTTATTAATAAAATAAAACTTAATAATTAATTAAAGATTGCGCTATGAAGATAAGTATGGAAAGAAAGGAGTTTCAGTATTACTTTTTAATACAGCCACGTCAAGTATTTGACAAAAAAAATCTCTCAGACACAGTCTTTTGACCCGATTAATGTAATTATAATTAGTAAAAACATAGTAGTAAATATAATTTCATTAAATAATTATGATAAAGAAATTAATTATAATATAAAATACTTGGGTAACTTGTGTAAAATTAATGAATTTATTATTTTAAAGGCGTCTTTTGAACCTTATTTATTTGAAATATAAGAAACAATTGGATACAATCAGACCTTACGTTTCAGTTCGTCAGTAAGTCCCCTTCGTGTAGCGTCACCAGTAGCATCATGCGCGTCGAGCGTCCGCAGCAGCGCGGTGGGCGGTGGTAGCGTAGCAGCCGGCACCATAGTGCCCATGGGTACCATTGCACGAGTACGTGACACGCATGACGCGCTAGAGAGCGAGATTAAGTGGTTACGTGAGCGACTGTACACGGTCGAATCCGAAAACGCTGCTATGTCCGCCAAACTTAATCAACAACAATGGGAAGTTGGTTTAAGGTAAGTAATTTTATTAAAATAAAGCACAAAAACCCCTTGATTTTATTTTTAACCAGCTATTACCAGCTTCTTTGCTCGCGTGGCAGTTAACATACTTACCGAACTGGAGTTGAATTAAAAACTGTATGAATAATTTATTCCTTTTTTAAACGTACTTGTTTATTTTTAATCAATAGCCTGTTAATAAGGACTTTTATACGAACTTTCTAATCCTGTTTCGAGTGAATCCCATCTGGCTCAGTGATTCGGCCCAGCACCGGGCCACACGGGAAAAAAAGTTTTAATTGACCCTGAAACGCATCAGCCTTTAAAGGGCGAAATGACACAAATAAAGTGCCATTGTCCCCGGAAATGTGAGAGAAAAGACGATACGCCTCGTAGTTTGTAAAATACTAAACATATGCATCTATGAAATGGATTGAATTTATAAATTAAACTGCTTAGTATACAATCATCAATAATAGCAAAAAAAATGCTTAAAAATAGATCTTTTTTAAATTTGGACATAATAACCATGTTTTATAATAATAATAATCAACGAAACCAAATTGGTATGAATTAAACCAAATCCTGAATGAGTATTTATACACACATAGGTAGAAACAGCCTACAACATGATATTTTTATGAACAATCAACAATATACGCAATATAATATACCTAATGGCCAAAAACAATCTTTTTGAACATAGTAATCCTAACCAACGAGTCAAAATGCTATGAGCACGACAAAATTATCAATAAATACTTATTATAACATACAAACAGTCTTCGGTATGTATTTTTATGTAAATCAACAGAATACATATAAAATGGTGTTTTTACAAAAATAAAAAAAAAATAACTTACTTGTACAAACTACTATAGGCCATATTGCAATATCATTTTTATAAGTATATCACAATTATAACAAATATAAATAATCACACATTATAATTACAATACACAATTGATTATACACAATTGTGTATAATCAGTATCAATAACAATTATTAAACTTTCCTCTAAAATAAGATACCAAGTACTTGACGCCATTCAAAGGGGCCAAGTTTCGACAAAGGAAAGAGGCGTAGAGGGTTTCTCTCACATTACCGGGAACGATGGCACTTGATTTGTGTCATATTTATATGCCATTTATTGGCTTGGTAATCATATCAACGGGTCAATTAAAACTTTTCTTTACCATATGGCCCAAGTCACCGGGCCAGATGGGATACACTCCCTATTTCACCGTCTTAGGGGTAGAATTTCCAGAAACGCTTAAATACGTATCGACTCATTTTTAATAAGTTTTTTAAGTTTTTCTCCGTGTTGGTCCGGGCTCCTTTGCAGAATAGACCTGCCTTCCTGCCAGGCAGCTCGTAAAAGGCGAGCATAGGCTTACCGTCAATAACACCGTGACATCTGACTAGGTGGTAGAGTTTTGCAGCGACTCGCCCAGATTGGTACCACCGCCTTACCTATTCCTGCCGCCATAACGTCATGACGTGTTCTGGTTTGACGGTAAGGTAGCTGGTAAATTTACTTTTGCTCGAGGCCTAACATCCCGACCTCAGGTTGGCAACGCACCATTACCACCTTTGGTGTCTCTAGGCTAATTTTCTTACCATCAGGAAATCCGTCTGCTTGTTTGCCTTTCAACATCATAAAAAAAAAAGCCCAAAAATAAAGATTCGTTTTTTTAACTTAAAAAATGACGATTGTCCATACAAACTTCCCTTTATGGGTAGAATTTTCAAAATTTCGTCCTTAGTGGGTGTCTACTCAATAAAACGACCATACTTACCAAATTTCATGGCTGTAACTTTAACAGGTTTTGCTCGGCGATGATGAATCAGTCAGTTAGAACATTTTATTTTATAAGTATATCTTGTATGGTGACATCTATACTAATACTCGTATTTTTTGAGTTTGCTTATTTGCTTGAACAAATCTTAAGAACTACTGGTCTAATTATAAAAAAAAACATTTCAGTGCTAGAAAACCCCTTTATCGGCAGGCTATGGGTTATATATCATCACGCTAAGATTAATAGCAGCGCAGCACCAATGAAGAACGTTTTAGAATCGGGGGATTTTTTCCTATTGAAAGCTTCTGCTTTTAAAGAAGATTATAAGAACCAATAATTACTCTCTTAAAAAACAAAGTCACTGGTTGAAGTTAGCGTTAGCCCAAAGTAATTACATTAAATCAGAATAAGTGGTGTTAGTTGTAGGTTAGTTGTAGGGCTACACTACTGATATAGTCGTTTAGTGGATAGCGATCCGGGTATGACACATGTATGATGCCCTTAACAACGAAATCCCCATCCTATCACGAAAAAAGATAAACACTCGTTGAACACGTGTTTTAATAAACACTGTCTTAATTGGATTCTCAACCAATAAAATTGTTCAACTTTATCTGTGTATAGCATGTCATTGGTTGGATGTCAAATTCAGACAGTGTTTAGTTAAACAGTCATCTAAATATTATTTTTTTGTGTTAAGGTGGTAAATATTTATGTAAGGGGCTCTACCTTCGCTATCGAAATGGTCAAACATACCTACTTGACTGCTAAAGACTAGTATGTTCTGTAACAATAAAGTCGTATACAAAATATATAACTGTCCACATAATTATTGGCCACTTCTTTCTATTTTCATCTAAGTAACGTGAAAATTGAAACAGAACATAATTGAGCATTTGTTTTTATTTCCTTTTCTTGTACGTGATCATTTTATCAACATGTTTTTCACTTTTACTCGCAATACCGTTATTAGTAAAGACGCTTCTTATCCTCATTTTCTTTTAATCTCATTGCTTTTTAGAGCTTCATGGAAAATTCTATCATCTAAAATCTGGCTCTTATTCTATTTTGTTAGTAAATAATATATTCGTGGCTTCTCGTAAAGTAGTCCATTTACTGATATAAAATTTGAAGCATTAAATTCTACTAGTGCTATTTATTTACTAGATACAAAATCAAAGCTATTTTGACACGAGATTAAAAGTTTAGTTTGTAGTTTTCTTGATGAAATTTCGTATTTTGTTCATAAATTTGTCAAATTAAGCCTAGCTCCGCCGACTAACTGCAATCCTCGGGTTCGATTCCCGAAGGGAGCAGACATTTGTGTGATGAACATTTAGACGTCTGCATTCATGGATCTGTGTGTTTATTATTCTGGTATCTAAGTATTCTTATGTAATAGTATCGTTGACTAACACCCATAAGACAAGCATGAAATTAGCTTCCTTTTGGGTTAGATTCAATTTGTCTGATTTGCCCAAGGATATTTATTTATTTATGGTAATCCTCATCGTCAAAACGAGGAAGTTGTAAGTATTTCAACTAATAACAATAAAAAATATCATGTATACTAATGGTTGTGTTGGTAATTAAAATGTTTGTCATTGTAAATTTACATTAGTAAATGCTGCTATGATAAAATATTAAATATCTCTGGATATTTATTCATTCTGGAATACAAGTTATACAAATTATATCTAACCTCAAAGTAAGCAAATTATATGCTTTTGTTATTGGTTTTAATCAACGATGCTAATACATATAAATACTTAAACAGATACAATAATAAATATAATAAACACCGAGACCCGGAAATTCAGACATCTTAATGTTCGTTCGCGGTTGGTCAGTATAGTTAAGCGCGTACGCTAACCACTCGACCAACTATGATATTAATTTGTTTAATCTTCCACAGGCTTCAAGAGATTGAGATGCAGATCTGCGGTGGTAGTTCTCTCAGCTCGCAGGAGGAGAATGAGCGAAATCTTGAGAGCATCATTTAACAGCGCGCCCCACCAGAGCGCGCGTCATCCACGCGCGGTTCGTTACTAAGCGCTTCGCCCCCGCGAGCTTCTACCGCAAGCGTTTCGCCCCAAAGCGCTTCACCATCGCGAGTTTCACCTTTTCGCGTTCACGGGTCGCTCGAGCCGCCGGCGCCGCCGCTGCGTCTCTTCGTTTACTAAGGTGGATATTTAGGGATACATTCTGGAATTGCAATTCTTAAGACAACATCTGAGCCCTGAAATCAAATTCCGTCTTTAGAAAAGCATTTCTAGAATACATTTCCCTTAGACTCTATAAAATTGAGGTGGTTATTTATTCCTTAAAATCTTCCAAAATTTATTTTTGGGGCATGCAAATGTTTAGTTTTTAGCTAGAAAATATTTGTAAATATTTTAAAATACTAAACTAGTGCATTTGTTAAATCTATAATTGAATTTTTAAATCGTTAACTACAAAAACATGACGGAGTTCATTGATTCTGACTAAAGTTAAGTATAATATTTATATTCAACCAAATCTTCAGGAACCAACACTATTTTTTATATAAATTATTGTTTTTATTTAAAGTAAGTACATTCACACCAATATACACGAAGAGGTAGACTGAGACACACAGGGCACCTACGACTAGCCCAAGACGCTAAGTCCCACAATGCGATAGGTGGCAAACCTATCGCCAACCAAACCTGTCGCCAACAAGTCAAGTTCACAGACTAAATACCACAGAATCGATTCTTTACGCTTTTAACATACATACGTATCTTCACTCCAAGTTCCTTACGGGGAGGCAGAGAGTATCGAGTGCCAGACCTCACGATCCTGACAAACCTGTCTTGCTTCCTTCACATTCATAACCCTTTTCATGCAAACACGCCGGTTTCGGAGACTCTTGACACCACCCTCGGATAATATCCGATTGATCTGATCGGAAATGTCAGCCTTGGTCTCCCCGGGTACCTACATCCATCCACATTCGCATTGTATATCTGCTTTGTCAATCTTTCATCTGTCATTCTTTCCACATGACCGAACCAGCGGAGCATGCCTTTTCGCATTTTAACAACAACACTTTCTTTCAATCCCACTCTTTCTCGGATCTCACTGTTACGAATGCGGTCAGCGAGCGTTACACCACAGATTTTCCGTAGTGCTCTCATTTCGACCGCATTTATCCTACTTTCTTGCTCTTTCTGACATACCCAACTCTCGCTTCCATACAATAACATTGGAATAAGCACAGAATTATGCAAAGCGAGTCTAGCTTTTTGACTCAAAACCTCGCTTTGGAATAGGCTTTTAAAATTAAAAAAAATAAATCAACAGATAGAAATAGTCCAAAATGTTGACCTAACTACCTTGGTTTTATAAGTGTCCAAGATATCCAAACATCACACTCTGCGTTGTGAGCCTCTAAAGACGCCTGTTCCCTTTACCAGTGATTCTTGTAAATTAAAGAAACTATATTGAAGTGTTTTTACGATTAATAATTTTACGGATTATATTTAAAAACGAATTAACTTTATCAAATTTATATACATATACTTAGTATATACAACTCGCTGATAATTGACGAGTCGTGGAGTGAGATTATGTCGAGACAATATTATCTTTAAAGTTGTTAAGTGTCAAGTGTTGTGAGTGAGGCAACATGATGTACGCCTATAAGTGTTTCCGGGGTTCGGTTTATCGATAGTCAGCTGTAATAATACGTATTGTATTAGTTGTAGTACTGTATTGTAGTAAGTCATATTATTTTTTGACATATGTCACAGATACATTCTGCATTTGATGCTTTGACATAAATTCTTCTTCTTCTTAATTTTTAAACATCATACTGTGAATCAAACTGAAAATATATGTTTATGAAGTAAGACTGTCAAATAGATTTATTCAGAACAAAAATATAATAATAATAATAATAATAATTTGTGTGTTTTAATCTGAAAAAAATATTACCTCCGAAATATTATCGACCGCCTCGTTGGTCGAGTGGCTAGCGTACTCGCCTAACTTCATCGACGAATCGCGAGGCTCGCGTTCGATTCCCGACGGGGGCAGGCACTTGTGTGATGAACATTTAGAGATCTGCATTTCCGGGTCTGGGTGTTTATTAAATGTGTTAATTAAATAATTGTGTAATTGTTATGTGTTTTTATAAAATATATTTAATATTTCAATGTAATAGTATCATTGACACTAACACCCATAATACAAGCATATAGTTTGCTTACTTTGGGGTTAGATTCAATTTGTGTAACTTGTCCAGGGATATTTATTTATTATTACTTACAAAAGAGTTCAGACTCTTTCGTAGCTATATAATAAAGGATTATTTTTTCCAAATAAAGGATAGAAATATTAAACAGGCTAGTATATTTGTGTAGTTGTTTTAACACTATTAGGTACCATTCAAAAATGTATTTCTCAACATATTATTGAAGCTGACTATATAATACCCTGAAGGGTATGTAAATGTAATTCGAATATAACTTGTATGTTGTATATACGTAATAATGGATATATATGAAACTGATAAACTAATCGCTAGAATTATTATGTGTGAAATAATTTAACAAAACCGTCTTCAATTATTCAATACCTCGACGCGATTTGATTAACAAAATCGACTTCAATTATTTTCATACCTCGTCGCGGTCTGATTATTCTTTATTCAAAAGATTTGCTAATGACTTCGAAACGGTTCCAAATAAATTGTGTCACTATCCCACTTTGCATTATTAAGGATAACTCAAGAAAAACTGATCGGTTGTCTATTGTTTTCCCGAAGATTATATGCTATATATTTAAATGCCAGAATTTCATTTGCCCGAATTTTTATTTGCCCGAATGTTTTGTTAACCATAATATACTTGTGACATAGTCTTATTCGCCCTAAAGTTAGTTTCCATAATGATACAAGTGCCACACGTATTGTTATCCATTTTATTGATTGCAATAATATTATTCAACAGAATATTTAAATGCCTTACAAAAAATTGTATTGGCATTACGTAAATATAAATTGTAATAAATATATCACAGTACGATTACATATTATAGTTGTCTTTATTTCTAATACCTATTCATTTAGTACCTCTTGATACGATCAAAGTCACTTACGTTCAAATTTAACCTAACGCTTTTGTTCTAAAAAGCGATTAGCTTGCTGGCACTTCGCCGGCCGCTGCCGCGGCACGCTTGCTTCGCTCGCTCGACTCGTGCGTTGTCTTTCATGTTCTAACCTAACCTAACCAAAATAAATATATCACAGTACGATTGTGTATTTCTGATGAATATATGACAATATGATTACGTATTAGAGTTATCTTTATTTCTAATAACTATTTATCTAGTACCATTTTATACGATCAAAGTCGCTTCTGTTCAATTTTAGCCTAACGCATTTGTTCTAAAAAGCGATTAGCTTTCTGGCACTGCGCCGGCCGCTGCCGCGGCACGCTCGCTTCGCTCGCTCGGCTCGTGCGTTGTCTTTCATGTTCTAACCTAACCTAACCAAAACAAACCATACCGAAACCATACAGCATTTAGTATTAATATTAGCATTTAGTATAAAACGAATTTATGTTCTTTTTCTATACGTTATTTTTATGGTAAATGATGTTTTGAGTTGTGATAATATGGCTTACAATCATGCTAGCAAATGATATTATTGAAATTGACTTTATGGGAAACATAGTTTCTAGCACGTGACTAATATAGTAAACAAGAGTATGACATATGAAATTATGAGAAATAATATTATTATGCCTGTTGACCATTATAGCAGATAAAATGATGGCAAATGAATTTCTGGCAAACGGGTGTAACCGAAACTGATCGGATCAAAACAAAATTTGTAAAGGGTAGTCCTTTACAAAATTTGTTATGATCGACATCTCGATCTTTACAAAAAAAAAACAAAAAACCGGTGAATAACAAGCCGAGAAGTTGCGTATCAAACACAAAAAAAGTTATCAAAAATGGATAACCTTCTGTTTGAAGTCTCGGTTAACCTTAGGTGGCAATTAGTTTTATCTTTAAAAGAAAAAGATAGTACATTGACAAGCTAGTTTCTTAAGTATGTGTTTATGTGAAATTCAATCATATTAGCTACAAATTTCTATAACAAAGTTCAAAGTGGGAGATGTCATTTGGTGATGTTATTTAGGAACATAAAGAGATAACGATTTTTTATGTTCGGTTCACAAATTGTTAAAAGTTGAGCTTCGTTATAAAAGTTTGAAATTTTATTCGTAGATATTTGGCAACTTCGCGTTCGCACATGCTTTTTATACTTTTGTATTATTATTATGCTTCGGTTTTTTAGAAATCGATTTTTGACATTATCCGTTGTCAACTTGAAATTTAAAAAAGTTACAGTGCAAACAATAAACAGTATCGCTAAAACAGTGTGATATTTATTATTTCTGATTGAGAATTTCACCTAGAAAATAGAGACATTAACAACGAAACAATAAAAAAAATGTTGTGTAAGTCTAATTCTTGATGCTCCACCTCGAAAACTGACAGCGGAATGACGTTTCATGAAATAGCGGTTTAGTTCCAAATTTGACCACTGACATATAAATAGTTTGGTTGCACCTTAATTTGTTTGACAATGAAGTGGTTTATTGGTACAAATTAGTTTTAACTTCAACTTCAAGATCATATACAATATTTCGTCGAATTCGATACTTAAATTAAAAAAAAAATATGTTTTTTGAAATAATTTGATAGCAAGATTATTTTCTCGTGCTATATAAATACAATTTACAATAATTTAAGCTTGAATCTCAATATCAGACCTGACAGCATCTCAAGAAGTCTTCCACCCGCGGATTAATAAATATGACAGATTTATTAATATACGCGAATTACTCAGCTTTAACTGGTAAAAGCAATAAATCTGTCACTCATTACTAAGGAGTTTTATATTAGGTGTGTCCTTGTTTAACCTTCGCGTAGTTTTAAATTAATAAATTTGTTTTGTAAACGTGACATGAACAGTAAGATAAAGATTTACTAGTTGAAAGATGTATTTCGTATTACACAGAAACAAACACTTATATGAATTACCCCCTTACCCGCCATTTGTCTAGCAAAGGCCGTTTCGAAGCCATAAGACCGCTTTTTGTATCTAACATTTAATATGTTATTCTGAGTATATAACGTTGTCATTTCATTGCATAATAAAGTGTCAATTTATTCATTCACTCATTCATTCATTCATTCTTTCATTCAATCTTTCATTTATTCATACATTTAATCCATCATTCATTCATAGTGATTCTAGCGAAGTTATAACTGTTTGAATCGTGATGTATCTTAATTAAATACGAATATAAATGTTTGTTGTGCTAATATTAACTAATTTATCATTAAATCAAAAGTTTTGGAAATTTTGTAATAACAAAACTGGAGCTTTAATTACCTTTAGAATCCCGGAAGACTCGACATGTTAAATTACTATTAATATAGTTTTCCTTTCCTATCCTATGTTTGTACGGCGATCTAGATATTAAGATGGTCTTTCATTGTCAATAAATTTGGTATATAACCTATGTTTATTGGGAAATAAGAATTATATTCTGAACACTTTTGTCCGATTCGTAAAATGACCATAGTAAGTTATAATTTGTTATAAAAATGATAATATATTAAAAATAAGAAGTAGCTTACGGATAGGTAGGTTCTTACATCAGTTTGGTATATGAAGTCACTACTGCCAAATAAAATTAAGTAGTCGAAATGTTTTATTGTAAATTACAAGAATATTTCAAGTGTTTTGTACTCAATTTCTTCTTTTACGGACATTTTTTTATGACATAAAATGTCTAACGGGCAGTTAGATGAGTGATGTATTCTTGCAAGAGCGAGACTTGACGTATGTTTACTGATTTTAGACAGAGAACTTTGAAATAGTATCAAAATTAAAAAATAATAAAAATGTATATTGAATATTGAATAATGTATCTTGAATAAGGGCCGAAACACATAACGGCGTTGCGGTTATGTCATTGTGCGCGCCCCAGCCGATTGCAGCGGCGCTTCACTATCAATCTATTTAAAAACAGAGTAAAATCTTTTTAATAACACAAATGGTCCACACGTTTCACGCGTCTATGACGCCACAACGCAAACCGACGATTTCATCGGCGGGGTGCGGCGTCGCAACGCAGTTACGTGTTTTGGCCCTAAAACGTGGCCAATGACAACAATGTCAACTTATTGATCTTTCTAACTTGCGAACAAGTACACCTGTTAACGAGCACACACAAACACATAATTAACGAATTGGAACCTTCTCTTGCCGATTAATTAGGCTCGTTAACTGTGAATTTATTTGACATTGCTCTCATTGTGCACGTTTCACCCAAAATATTTTTTATATTTTTGGTACTGTCACTATTTCAAAGTTCTCTTTCTCTAAATTTAATTTATAAAAAAAAATCACCACGTCTCGCTTTATTACAAGAATTCGTCAGATATTAAACTGCTCGTTGGAAATTTTATCTAATTATTAAAAAAGTGGCCCATAAGCTAATATAAACTCGTATAATTTATCAGCAACATGGTTAAGGCTTGAAGTTTCTGTTGTACAATTATAATTCAGCCATTAAAAGAAATTGAACCAAAGTATTCATTCATAAGAAATTGTAAATACTAATTGTGTATTGTATGTTTAAGACGCTGTTTTTCATTGGGGAGATTTTTTTCAACCACGAGCTACGAAGAGTGAGGGTTCGATCGTGATGATGGATGGCATTTAGAATAAATAATTTTGAAATACACCGTGTAAATGACAGCGTAACGAAAAATGGAACCATGGATTCTGTACATCATGGACATGCATATGTAGTTGGAATTTTGAGTCGGAAATTTCATATTTTTTTATTGATTTCACTAACGCAACTCGATTTTTATTTAATATCAAATAAATAACACATTTTTACTAAAAAGAGCAATGTAATAAAACCGCGTATCAAGTCGGCACTAAGAGCACGCAACGCGCGGCTTAATGCAGATACTTTATTCGCTATACATTGCGGGCTGAAAACTGCTAAATATTTTACCACTTGTTTGCGACAAAAACTGTAAACGGAATTTTGAAGTCTGATATGTATCTAAACTACCACAAAAGTTTTCGTTGCGGTGTCAACTGCATTCTGTAGATTTAATTAAAACGATTTTTTATAAATAACAGAAGAATATTGTTCTTCGTTTTGAAATATATTCTGCGGTTTTATGACGTCCTATCGAAAGATACTAAGATAAAAAGAAAATAGTTATATGTAAATTACAATTTTGATTAAAATCTGATAAAATTTATATTTTATTTAAACTTCAGTCTTAGACTTAATTTATTTGTAATAGATAGGGAATACAATTTTTAAATGTAAATAAAAATTTATTTATTGTTATATATTCCATAAATTTTTCTTCTTACATATTTCTCAATTAAAAATTGGTAAGGTTTGCATTATGCAATGGCAAACCAAGAACGCAAGTGCTTTTTATCATGTAACTATGTAGATATTTAATTCTTTAGACCGAATAACGAGAATAATCAAAATCGATTGTAGCAAAAAATATACAAAATTCGTTTTATTATAATCAAATTTATATGAATCTTATGAAGCATGGATGGTTTTATGCGAAGATTATGTAGAAGATGTTGGATTGTGGCTCAGCGGTTTTTTCAGCAAACAGGCTTGTGGAAATCAAATTGGAAACTCAATTATGTATCGCACATGATTCATTTTATTGTTAATAAAAAGATTACGATAATTTAAATTTCGAATTATTTTAAACTTTTTTCCCCATGTTGTTCCGGGCTCCTTTGCAGGATAGACCTTCCTGCCAAGCAGCTCGTTAAAGGCGAGCCTAGTTAACATCTAGTAGGATCTAGGTGGTCGAGTTTCATAGCAACTTGCCTGGATTGGCACCACTGTCTTAGCTATTCCTGCCGCCATAACGTCAGTGCTTGTTGTTGACGTATTCCGGTTCGGAGGTTAAGGTTGCCGGTAACCTTATTTTTGCTCGAGGTTTATCATCTCGGCCTCAGGTTGGCAACGCACCATTACCACCTTTGGTACCTCTAGGCGACGTGAATTTTTTACCGCCAGGAAATCCGTCTGCTTGTTTGCCTTCCAATATAAAAAAAAAACTTTGTTTACCCGCGACTTTGTCAAAGTAATTCATAATAATATTACAAACGCAAATGTAAGTTTTTTTGTTACACTTTCCTCTACACTGCTCACAATTAATTGGCGTCCCTGATGTTTTATTTTTAAAAAAGTAGCCTATGCCTACAGGCATACCGGGTACACCCTGGTCTTTGTTTATGCGCATATAAAATTTCATACAAATCGGTCCAGCGGATTAGCCGTGAACAGAGTAAAGTAAAGAGTAAGAGAGTAAAGAGTAACAGGCAGACTTTTTCATATAAAATAGATTAATGGATTGCAACTATTTCATTTATTGTGGCACAAAACTGCGAACATAAGGCTTTTTTGAGCTGTAGACACCAGAGATATTTTAGATGCCTCGCAGTCCTGTGGCCGTGGTGTCGGACCTATTGTAAGTCTACCGATTACCCTACCAGAGATTTATGGCGAAAAAATAGGTAAAGCGATGGATCCTTAACTTCTATAATTTTTAAGTTTTGTTGGTTTTTTACGGAAACCCACCTGAATATAAGCCTAAGTAAAGTTGAAAGTCAAAAATGAATATTTCTAAATCATAATAGCAAGGGAAAACTAATTTTAGCAGAGTTCTAGTTTTTTGTACTACGAACAACAAGGTATAGCAGTACTATTTAAATTATGCGCTTCGGTTATATTCGTCAAGCTTCGGAAATCCAAATGTATTTTAAATATATTTTAAATACATAGAGTTGTCATTACACATAAATAATCATTTCACTTATATTTAAATTGGGTCAGCCAATTTAAAAATAAAAGTATGAAGTGTAAAAAGAGAAAAAGTGTAAAGCCAAAGCGCATAATTTGAATAGTAGTACTACATTTTTATTTTATCACTTGCCCTGTGCTTAGCGGTTAAGAAAGGAATTAAAAATTTGCCACAAGACTTGAATCGTCAGTAGCTCAAATGGTTAGAGCATTCATTGGCTTGAGACGAAAGGTTACAAGCTCAAATCCTATTTGTAGGGATTTTTTTCTTTCTTTTAAATTTAAACGAAATTGGTTAAGTAGTTATAATCATCATATTACTAAATCAATTTCAAATAAAATCGCCTCTATGGTCTAGCGGTTCAGTTGTTTGACTTGACTGCATGAGGTCCCGGGTTCGAATCCCGGGTCGGGCAACAAAAAGAAAATTGGGTTTTTCCAATTTTCTAATAAAAAAAATGTTGCTCGGGATAGGATATGTGCCCGGTTGACGATAGGCTTGCCGCCTATCACATTGTGGGACTTAGTATCTTCGGCTAGTCGTGGGTACCCTGGTTGTGCCTCTGCCTACCTCTTCGGGGATATGGGCATGAAGATACTTAAATCAATGCTTTTATTTGCTTGACTGACATTCTGACATAGGTCCATAAACACATTTCCTTTATTATAAGACACCTAACTAGGAGAGGCGCTTAAGGCGACAGCGGCAAAATAAAAAAATTAACGTTCTAAAGACACGCCTTTTTGCTATCTACTAAAAAAGACTCATTTTTACACCAATGTCTGTGTATTAAGTCGACATTACCAAGGAAGTTCGATTTTGAAATCAGAAGACTAAAGGTAAATTGGCTTCCCAAGAATTGGGGGTGTTGCATCGTGCGAGGCGGTAATTTATGTATGCTTTACGCAGGCACATGTCCGCACAGGAGCCATATTCTTATCCCACTATTCGGGAGGCCCCTAGTATCAATCCCTCGAATTTGATAAAATTTAATTAAACAGATCTAGAAAAGTGTCCATAGAGACGTAGGATCTAGAACGTATGCAATGGGGTTTGTTCTGACGAGTTCTTTAATACAGTATTCTCCATTAACTTTTCGATCTCGTACTATACACCGCACTGAGGCTTCCTATGTCATACCACATCATCTTGTTGCTACTAAAACTGTTCGCTTTGCACGGACTGTTTTATACGTCCCTTAAAACTAAATTTCCAGAGAAGATTAAAAGACTTTTGAAACTGCTTCGTATTTTCCGCTATTTTTTGTTTTTTGTATAGTTTTGACTATTTTTCATTAGTTCACTTGTCAATTTGCCAGGTTTTTTTCTATCTATAATTTAAGGGCAGCTAAAAAGCTGACTTCGATTTCAATAAGTATTTCAATAAGATAATTAAGTATTTACCTCTATTTCTCTAAGATCACACCATCAGAACCCAAATTGGTGGTAACGAGACGACCTCGGAAGCATGCTTTTTCAAATAAAAATAAAATAAAATAAGTTTAAAAATGACGAAGAAATAAAAACCACGTCGAAAAAATATTGTTTAATAAAAAAAAATCTAAAATCAGTTTAAAAATGACGGACAAATCGATTACCGTACATAAAAAATTTGCGGCAGGAAAGTGATTTAAAAAAGATTTCTTAAACTATTTTATAAACCAGTGCATTTTAGATTTTACGTTACTCAATGTCAATTTTCTTCTATCATATAATAACTTATTTATGTGCAATCTATAAAATTGTGCCCGAAGGTTGCGCACACCTGTCTTGCCATTTGTTACAATACACTAATTCCAAGTTGCATAGTCGTCATGCATCGTCTGTGCTTATAGGTGCAAATAGTAAAATTATACCTGTCTCACTCGCTCTTATTATTGGAATATATCCGCAATTCATACTGTTTATTTGCAATATTGTAATAATTCTGGGGTACCTTCATTTAACATTGTTGAAAGTATTTCTTATTCAGAGACTTTATCTAATATTTTTGTTTTTTGTTATATGCCAGTGTATTACTAATAATGTTTATTTTTTCTAAAACTTTTGCTAAATTTGTTTTTACATGTTACTTTTTAAAAATGATTGATATGGATGTAAATTCTTTTCGCAATCCCAATATTCAAATTTATTATCAGAATGTGCACGGCTTACGTACCAAGGGAGACATATTTTATAGACAGTTGTGTATCAACAATTATGATATTATAGAGCTGACCGAGACATGGTTGACAGATGATATCACCGACTCTGAAATGTTTACTTAACTTTAAAGTATGCTCCACGTATCCGGTATTCAATTGATAAGGGTGAATTTGATTCCATTAATAGGCAATCCGTAATATAGATTGGATTAACAAATTCTTGACTGAATCACTTGAGGACTCTGTTATTTTTTTCTACGACACAATCTCAGATCTCCAGCGCACATATATACCGTTTAAAAAACATTCATAAAACTTTTCCCGCTTGGTATAGCATTTCGCTCGTAAAGATTATCAAGGAGAAATATAAGTATCTCAAAAAATATCATAGATATGGTAATAAATCTGATGAAACCATGTATAAACTTTTAAGAGATAGAGTTCATTTATTAGAGTCCAAATGCTATACACAATATTTACATCTGACTGAGAATGCAATTAAGCATAACCCGAAACAACTTTGGGCATTTGTGAAAAATTGGCCAAATTCAACTGCTATGTCTAGTTGCATGCAATTCAATAATACGAGCCTGACTGATGGTAAATCGATATGTGACGCATTTTCAATATATTTTTCATCTACTTTTCTCAATACTCGTGTTCCAAGATCAAGCAGTGGATTTACTACTACTATTTTTTCTTCCCAAGGCTCAGATTTAAGTGCAACTATTTATATTAGCAATATAACTATAGATGAGAAGGAAATTGAATAGTTATTAAAAAATCTGGATATCTATAAAGGTGCAGGCACGAACAATATATCAGCAAAATTTTTCATGTGTACACGTCTAGTTGGGTTTATGTGCCGAGTGGTGTGCCTCAAGGATCTCTGCTTGGTTCATTTCTATTTATAGTATATATAAATGATATAGGATTATGTTTTTCGACATTTAGTCTATTGTGCTTTGCAGATGATATGAAAATTTTTTCAACTATTTCTTCTGTTGAGGACGCATTGGCCCTACAATCAGATTTAAAAAATCTTGAAACATACTGTTAAGTTAATAGTCTTGAGCTTAACCCATTAAAATGTTCAGTTATGCCATTTCCCCAAAGAAGAAACCTAATATCTTACGACTACTCCCTTTTAGGACATAATATAACTCATTAATGATCTAGGAGTTATTCATGATTCCAAGCTGCTATTTGATACTCATGTTGAAGCAATTTAAGTCACTCGGGTTTATTTTGCGTATATCAAAATGCTTTAATGATATTAAAAATTTTATACTGTGATTTTGTTAAAAGTAACCTTGAGTACACTTCACAAGTTTGGAATCCATGTTATCATAAGTATATCGATCGTATTGAATCAGTTCAAAAACGTTTTGTTCGTTATTTGTGTTACCGATTGCAATTACCATATTATTCCTTCAGTTATGATGTTAAAAAAAATCATTTACTGCCTTTATATAAACGGCGTGAATTCGCTGACTATGCGTATAGTTTAAAAATTATTAATAATGATATAGACTGTCCCGTACTATTGAATAAAATTTTGTTTAATGTGCCAAATTTTTCCCCTAAATTTAACCCACCTCTGCATATTTCCAAAGCTGCCACTAAATATAGACAAAACTTATACCTAATTAGAGCGAGCAGGTCTTTCAATCGTTTATGCAGAAATCTAGATATTGATCCATTTATAATCAATGTTCCTAAAGCTAGGCGATGCTACAGCAACAATTACTTTTTGCAGTGATCTGTTAATTTGAATTGTTTTTATAATTATTCCTACTCTGTTTTTTTTTTCATTTTAAGTTGTCTGTTAACCATTATTTGTTTTCTGGTATTCGTTATGTTTCGTGAATCATGGTGGAGTGTTAACATTTATTATTAACGTTTAATATGTGTCTTTAAGTGAGGAACTCTAATTGGTTTACTGTTTTTCCTTTCTGTTACCATTTAAATTGTATAATTTGCTGTCGGTCTTCTATGTGAAATAAATAAATAAAATATCGGAGTCGAATATAACTCCCCTTTTTTCGAAGTCAAAATAAACCTATTCCTTGAAATTAGAGTAGATATAAATCGCAATACCTCCCTTTCTATTTAAAATCTGCTCGTGTTTTAATTGCAAACAAAAAGCATTTTACCAAATGCATTAGGAACAGGTAAAGCTTATGTAGACAAAACATAAGCTCAGATTAAAATGTAACTTCCTCGACTATTTTGGCTGCATATGAACATTACGAATGTATATAAATAATCCGCAAAATTGTGGTTTGCAAAATTTACATAATGGATTTTCTTTCTTTAAAATTTATAGAAAATTTATCCCAAGCACAGGGCAAATGCTAAAATAAAAATACGTTACATAATGGAAATATGGATTTTAATAAAAACTAGCTATTCCCGCAAACTTCATTCCAACCGTTCAGTTTGTAGATGAAAAATTAAAATGTTGTTTTTCCTAGTTTCCTCGCTGTTGAATAGGATAAAATGTAATCTATGTCCTTTTCCCGGTTCTAAGCTACCTCCACAGCAATTTTCCAGCTAAATCCGTTCAGCCGTTCTTGAGTTATAAGTGGTGTAACTAACACCACTTTCTTTTATATATTTTTCTTTTATATAGGTAATTTGTCTGGATGTGGTACAATGAGGTGTTGAAATGCTATTTTTGTGATATACTTCTTCAGGAAATAGCATTTATCTTCACGCATTATAGTAAAAAAAACTAGTGTAAAGTACATAACACGTTGAAGACTTTAAATTGAGATTCAAATAAGCGGTATGGTTTTCATTTTTTTTTATAAGTTAATTTGCCCCTTTCTGAGGCAGGCTAAGACCTTTAGGCCATGCTGCCACGTCTTTCGTATTAATTATTTCTTATACAGTCATTAGTCACATGTCTTCCGTATTCATTATTCTTATACAGTTATTAGTCACTATTTACAAAGTCACGTCAGGGTCTTGAGTAAAGCGGTGGTCACTTTACACAAGCTCACTTTGGGAGATTTGGCGTCAGCGAGGAAATTCACGATACACTAATTTATTCATGATTATTTCATTTGTGCACTTTCACTGAACAAAATTAAACTAATTCCCACCTGAATAAATTTTACTCATAATTTACACTAAGTTCAATAATTGTGAAAAAATTACAACCATCTTCATTCACGATGGCGCCAAAACACCCTGGGTTTTATTACAGGAAAAATGCCAGACTTTTTTTTTAATCTTTATCATTTTGAAATTAGGTTCTACACACATTTGTGTATATGCATACCCTGTGTGACACAAACTACAAATGCCAAGCTTCTTCTCATTCGTTTTCGTTTATTTGAAATTGTACCTTTTACTAGCTGTTTTCCCGCAATATTCTATCATAGGCCCTTGGGAACTGATTTTTGAAAAAAACCTTCAAACCCGGTTCTTTAGCTGTATGTGCCTTAAATTTTATCAAAATTGGTTCATCTGCTAATCGACTTAGCAACAGACAGATAGACAGGCTTTCTCATTTACAATATTACTAACTGTTAACGCTCGACTTTCTCAGAGTAAAATAGACTTTCATACAAAATGTCGTCCCCATCAACGTCCCTAGGGGGTGATTTTGAAAAACTATTATTATTAATATTAGTTAATTTGCCCCTTGGCCAACTGGGGCCAACTAAGGCATCTTTTAACAATTTTACTAACAATTATAAGTCACTATATACAAAGTCATGGCAGGGTCTTGAGTGGTTTCGTTACTCAAGCTCATCTAGTGAGATTTGGCGGGAGCGAGGAAATATACGATATACTAATTTGTTCATGATTATTTCATTTGTGCACTTTCACTGAACATAATTATTCTAAGTCCCACTTAAATTAACCAATTTCAAATAAATATAAACACGAAATTCAACAATTATGAAAAAATTACAACCATCTTCTTTCACGATGGCGTCAAAACTCCTATTATTATTATTATTACAAGCATGAAGACGCAAAAAAGCAGAATTCAGGCGTCCATCCGTTCAGGCGTGATGCGATGATCGAACGGAAATACAGTTAATGCATTTATATTTATAAATAAGTTTTACTGTTACGAGTATTATAAGGCAAGTGATGAACGAGTATCTTCACGCCCATATCCCCGAAGAGTTTAGCAGACGCACAACCAGGGCACCCACGACTAGCCGAAGACACTAAGTCCCACAATGTGATAGGGGGCAAGCCTATCGCCAACAGGGCACAAATCCAATTCCGAGCAACGTTATTTTATTACAAAATTGGAAAAACCCAATTTTTTTTTGTTGCCCGACCTGTGATTTGAAGCCGGGACCTCATGCACTCAAGTCCATCACCTGAACCGCTAGACCACAGAGGCGATTAAACGAGTAAAGCCACGATTAAAGCTGCCTGGTTTCCAAATGAAATATTTATAAGGTAAATAAATAATCAAAGGATTGAATTGAGAGCGCGAACCCATTATAAAGTCAAAATTGGTGTTCTCGTATTGATGAATAATATTCAATGATTATCCATTCATCCCTATCATTGTATTTGTGACACCTAATTGAAATTATAGTTCTGATACGTGAAAGTTTTGATTATTTGTGTAATCTTTTATGTAATAATGATTGTTGATCGCCTTTGTGGTCTAGCGGTTAGGTGCTAAGCTTAACTTCTTGAGGTACCTAGATCGATCCCAAGGTCAGGCAACAAAAAATAAATTTTTCAATTTTTTAATAAAAATAATGTCGTTTGGGATGGAACATGTGCCCTTTTGCCGATAGGCTTTCCACCTATCATATTGTGGCACTTAATGTTCTGGGCTAGTTAGTCGTGGGTGCCCTGGTTGTGCGTCTGCCTACCTCTTCGGGGATCGCCCATATCTCAATATAGATACTTACTTACTTTTTGTTTGTTGTTTTTCAAATACTTGTTCCTATAATTGACTTACCGTAAAAGTAATGAACTGTTTACTAGAAAAGGATAACGAAACATTTGGACGGGTCGGAACGGGGCGCATCGCAGTGTAAAATGTATGAAAGCAGCAATATAAATTGAATATTAGGTATAAGCCGGATTGCGTAGATCGCATTCATATATTTTGTACGGAGCAATGCACACTGAGGATTTATTCGCAGCGGATTCTACACGGCCCGGCACTAATGATTGTACCCTGTGTTGGTCCGGGCAATTTTGCATAATAGGCCTACCTGCCAGGGAGCTCGTAAATGGTGAGCATAGCACATCCTCAATAACACCGTGACATCTGACTAGGTGGTAGTATTTTGCAGCGTCTAGTCCGGATCAGGAGTATCACCTTACCTATTCCAGTCGCCATAATATCAGCACTTGTCGTTGACGTGTTCCAGTTTGGAGAATAAGGTAGCCGATAAACATATTTTTTGGGTCGAGGCCTGACATCCCGGCCTCAGCTTGCCAACGCACCATTACCACCTTTGCTGTCTTTAGGCAGCAGGAATTTCATGCCATTAGGAAATCCATGTGTTTGTTTTCCTTCAAATATCATAAAAAATTAACTTTCCATACTAGACGAATTTAAAGTAAAGCTCTCCTTTTTTACTCTACTTTTTAGTACTAAGTAACAAAAATACGCCGATGCGATGCGGCCTGGCCCGCCTAAGTGTGTTTTACGATGCGATGCGCCTATACCTGAGACGCCTTGTCCAGTCCAAATGTGTGCTATTCTTAATACCCCACGAAATGTTTTAAATTAATTATATGTGACTAACTACTTATTAAAAATTCTACCAAGATACCTATTAAATTAACTATTTTACCTATATTCAATAATAATTAATTAAATTGCCTCTGCCTACTCCTTCTGGGATGTGGGCGTGAAGATATATTTTTTTAAATTATTTTACTTGTTGTATGCTATGGTTAAAAAGCAACGTCCTTAAGCAAAACGACTTGTGTATTGTACACAAGCAGGAACTAGATAGCTAGCCTAACCCTCGACTGTTGGCGTATAATAGATTTTCATACAAATTTTCATCTCCTTACTTTGGGGATTTATTTTTTTAAAAGTAACCTATTTTTGAACGTTCTTTAATTATATGCATATCAAATTTTAACAAAATGGTAGTAGAGCTTTAACTATGAATGCGTAATAAACTAATATGGTAAATATTTTTTAATGATAAAGCTTCTTAGTTTACTTAGTTTTTTTTAGTAAATGTAATCTAAATCAAATGTAGCCTAAGTTACTTCTTATTACATCAGCTACCTGCCAATGAACGCCCTGTCAACATTGGTATAATTACTTCAGTAAGACAACAATGGTAATAAATGTTATTTTGGTATATGCACCGCACAAACTTTCATATGCATGTAGCAAAAAGCGGTCATTTTAATGTTACAATCAGACGATCCAAGTATATTTATTTGTAGGTACAAAAGCATAGACACGGGCATAAGTATTATAGGTGTACGTTGATTTAAGCTGACAGAGGTTTAATTAAAACTAATGTTTGGCAAATGATAAAACGTAAGAATACCCCCAATTAGGGTTAGCGCACACAGTAAACTTTTTTGCTATGGAGACCGTATTTATGTCTCGTTCTGAAATACCGAACACAACGTAATTAACATACTGGTTGATCCTGGTCTTCTCGGTAAAAAAGAGCATTTGCTTCTTTGCATGCCAGGTACTAAGAGTAGAGGATAGCTTTACTAGTTCATTTCCAACAAGCCCGCTGGTGGTTGAATGCCATGCAACTTTCCCGGATAGTAATCCACCACTTTATCTACTCCTTTCGTCTTTTTGCGATACGTAGGTTATGGTAGCTAATAGCACCATATTAGTATTATGCATAGTATTTTCACAATGAGCCTAACACGAGAGCGATGCACTTACCTCTATGATGACTATAGGTCACGGTTTTCTCTTACCAATAGTCATAGTCCGCTGTAGTAGTAAAAACCGCGAGGTTAGCAACGAATTAGCCATTACAAAAACCAATGGAATGCCATGTACTTGTTAGCCGAATCACTCAAAAATCGCTGTATGCGCAAAAGTGTACACTTACCTTAAGGTTAATTAAAATAAAAATCATAAAAGAGTGCCAGCTGAGTTTTACTTTTAATAGAATTAATGTTTGCGAGACGTTCATACTCGTAGTTTACTTCGTTTAGTTCGATTTTTTCCTGCTCCCGACTTTAATTGGATTTAGTAACTACCTTTTAGAATTTCTACTATTCAGGGACCATGTGCAAGTTAATTTGAAGTGCAGTGTTCATTTATGAAGCCTCGCTTATTTGTGAGAAATTAGGAACTATGCATATTGAGAAGAGAATTAAATTTATTTTGGAACTTGAATTCGTGAATAGTGTTCTCTGTGCTTAAACACAGCCTTATGATTTATATCTGTAGATTCTACAGCGCGCTTCTAAACTTATTTATAGTTATCGCTATCTTCTTTTTATGGAAGCAATAGAAAGAGACAAAACATCTTTTTGTTAGATTAGTTTGTACGCGTCATTTCTACAGACGTTCAATCAATACGGTGAAATATGTTGATCGAAAACGTCACAAGTTATTATATTCTATTACAAATTTTACATGTCCAGAATGTTCCACCACTTTTGTTTTTATTTCCTTGGAAAAAGCTAACATAAGTTTAGTTGGTTCTTAGTGAAATGACTGCAAATTAATTTTAAACCCTCTAGGACACCAGATAGATTTATATTAATTATAAATATCGTCTTGAGTAAAGCGGTATCCCTACTCAAACTAGATTTGAAGGCAGCGAGAAAATACACGATACACTAGTTTCTTAACAAATGCTTTAACACTATTGTTGACAATCATAAATAACTTTCAATAATAATCAAATTAAATTTAGTATATACTAAGTCTATACTAAGTATATACTAAGTAGTATAAGTAAGTTATATCACGTTGCCTTAGACTACATCGGTTTGTAATTATTAATGAAATGTGTAATTATTCAAGTCATTTTTGGTAATTAAAAGTACTGCTGCTACTGACATTGTTGATTTAATAATCTGAAATTCCGCTTGAATGTTATGTTCAGAAAATATATTTTATTGCAAGCGCTAAGTTTGTTTTATTGAAAGAAGACTACACCACGACATAACGAAATTGTACAAATTCTCATCAAAATTGACTATCTTTATCAATACGTATACGAAATTCAAAAAATACGAAAAAGATTGCAATGACCTTTCTCTCGATGGTACCAAATACAGGAAGCTCTTCTTTCTACTTTCATTAGATTTTGGCCTTAGCCAAGCATGCGTTAGCATGTTGCCATTAGTCAAGTAAAAAATTTGCTTTAATTTGTAATCGGGTTTCAATTATAACTAGTGGTCGCCTGTTGGTCGAAATTCGAAAACAATAAATTGTAATATCTTATTGATAAGAACGCCATCTTCGTTTCTCAAGACCAACTACTTTGTTTCCAAACTTTTTAGTGCGCCACCTGTGATCTTTTATCGTTATCATCAATATATTTGTTTGTGTGTGTCAAATGTTTGTTAGTGTTGGTAATATTTAATTTATTGAGTTAATGTACTTTATCAGCGTTATTTTGGAAAAAATATTAGCGTTCTGCACTTCTCCTACTCATAAACTATAAGTGTGCCAAATTTATGCTCCTGCGTCCGCGCAATTTTGGTAAAAAGGGATCCAAAGTTTTGGCATAACGTATTAATTTATAGATAAATCATAAATCATTAATAAGTCATGTCAGGGTCTTGGGTAAAGCGGTGGCCTCATTACTCAAGCTCATATAGTGAGATTTGGCGGCAACGAGGAAATACACGATACGCTAATTTCTTCATGATTATTTCATTTGTACCCTTTCGCTGAATAAAATTGTACAAAATGCCACCAAAATTGATTAATTTGACCGCCTCGTTGGTCGAGTGGCTAGCGTACACGCTTAACTACGCCGACCAACCGCGAAGCTCGGGTTCGATTCCCGACGGGGGCAGACATTTGTGTGATGAACATTAAGATGTCTGCATTTCCGGGTCTGGGTGTTTATTAAATTTATTATTGTATCCATTTAAGTATTTTCTATGTATTAGAATCGTTGAATAACATCCCTAACACAAGCATATAAAATGCTTACTTTGGGGTTAGATTCAAGTTGTGTAACTGGTCCAGAAATATTTATTATTATTATTATTATTAATATAAACACGAAATTCAATAACTATTATAAAAAAAAAATGCTACCATATTTTCTCTCGATGGCGCCAATAATTCAAGCTCTTCTACTATGCTTATATTAAGGTGACCACAGATAATAATTTCTCAGGGATACAAAACTTAGAATAAAACCTTTTTCATTTTCAACTCCAATTTAAAACATATACCTATAGTGTGCAAGAGGGCTTATGTACGCTTATCATAGTTAATGTTTAAACTCAATACAAGAAATGCTAAATCAGCAATAATAAATCAATTTATCGCAATTTTTCACGAAGTAACTTGGTCTGGAAGTCAGCTGATCTCAAACAGCCAACAATTCGTAAATATGGGTTTGAAGCGTCGACATTTCAGAGAGTATGGCTTAAATAAAAGTGCAGCGAGCGGAAGGAATGCAGAGAAGTCTTATTCACAGTGTGCCAGATAGCGCTATTATACCAAGCGGTTATACGAGAAATTCTGTTACTATCGTCTCCAAAATAGAATCATAATAGATTAGAAAAAGTCTTTATTGTAAACCAAAAAACATAAAAATAAATTTACCAAAAAAAGAAGGTTTTTATCGTCTCCATGTTTAGGATTATTAGATTTATTTCTCGCCCATTCTTTTTTAATTTCGATTTACCCGTCATTTCTGAACCTATTTTAACAAATCTTTTTTTGGAAGAATTTAGTCGCATTGGCACCAAGTCTGACTCTGATGATCTTGGGAAATTGAGAAAAACACTTAATTTTTGAATTCCGAGACGATATATTATTAAAATCTAAGTCGGTTTTCAGTTTTACTATGTTAAAATTGTTATTGCGTAACATATCCCCAATTTGTTACGCAATAACATACATACATAAAAATATCTTTTCGTCCATATTCCCGAAGAGGTAGTCAGAGCCACAACCAAGGCACCTACGGTTAGCCGAAGTGGTATCGCTATCGCCAACCGGGCACATATCCAATCCCGAACAACGTTATTTTTATTAGAAAATTGAAAATACATGTTTTCTTTTTTTTTGTTGCCGGTTCCGGTAACCGAACCCGGGATCTCTCAAAAGTCTGCCATATTGTGTATTGTAAAAGTCACAGATAAAGTCATACGTAAACAGTAAACTTATAGCTTTCAAATCAAGCTACGATATTTACTGATATTGCTGTGAATTTGTCCGGATCCATATTGCATTGTTCAGAATGTAATAGTTCAATTTATTGCAATATTCTACGCGATCCAAGTCTATCTTTTGTCTGGAAGTGAGCTGATCTCGAGCTGCCAACGAGAAAATATGTATTGAGGCGTCGACATCGCTGGCAATACGCGGCTGAAATAAGTGCAGCGGGCGGAAGGGAGAGGATCCATTCAGTGTGCCAGATACTGCCATTACAACGAGCGTTTGTTGGACAGAATACTTATTTTTTATTAACACTATATCGCCTGTGTGGTCCGGTGTTAGACTTGACTTCATGAGGTTCGGAGTTCGATTTTAGGGAGAGCAACAAAAAGAAAATGTGTTTTTTCAATCACTACATAGAATAAAACAAAGTCACTTACTCTGCCCTATGTCTCTTTGTATGCTTAAATGTATATGCAACGAATTTTGAAGCGGTTTTTTTTAAACAGAATAAGTGATTGAAGAGGAAGGATTATATGCATATTTCATACCCGTGCGAAGCCGGGGCGGACCGCTAGTTTCGTAATAAAAACAGCGTTGCCCGAGATTCAACCAAAAAAAATACTACCAAAAACACAGATTTTACAGTTGAACTGAAGTATTCTACCATATTTTGGTGTGCAAATATTTTAACATTTATAAAACAAATATTTAATTACATATGCTTTTACTTTCAAGCTGTTTCTTAACTTAGCATGTAGCTATATGTAGGTTTTGTCTAGGGTAATTGAGTTTTCAGTGTTATAAGACAATAAAATCAAACCGGAGGTCTCATGTCATCAATATAAAGATCAGTAGGGCTTAAATCTCAATTTCATTTTATTAAAAATAATTGTGTTCGGATAAATCATTTTGGGTACTCCTGTCACATCACAGTACTAGCGGATTATTAACACTTAGTTAGAAAAAAATGCAACTAATCCCATAAAATAATTTACTGTTCATTATTAAGAAAGTGTTAATCATTTGGTAATATGTTGTCCATGAGTAGGTACCTTAAATGACCTATCCGGTTCTAATATCTAATTTGCATGAAATTGCTCACAGACCACTAGACATTTTACAAATTAAGTTAGTTAAATATGTAATTAATTAATTAATAATAAATTAAATTAGTTGATTATTAATAAAAATAAATGTAATTAATTATTTGATTAATAGTAAAGTAAAGTTTATTAATTAATTAACACTTAATAGTTATTTCAAAATGTAATCAATGAATAATCAATCAATTTTATTATATTGTTTTTTTTTGGCGATTTCGTCAGCATAGTTTAAGTTGTTATTCAGACTTTTATCTTACATTTTAGTTCTTTAGCGGTTAACTTTAAAGCAAAAGTAGCCTATCCTCGAACTTATTAAAATACATACATACATACATATCTTCACGCCAAATACCTTACGCGGTAGGCAGAGAGTATCGAGTGCCAGACCTCACGATCCTGACAAACCTGTCTTGCTTCCTTCACATTCATTACCCTTTTCATACAAACACGCTGGTTTCGGAGGCTGTTGACATCTGATCGTGGAATGTCAGCCTTGGTACCTACAATTATCCACAGTCGCATTTTATATCTGCTTTGTCAATCTTTCATACTGTCATTCGACTGCAAACATGTTACATAGTCTAGCCAAGCTTTCTTCTTTCTTTCAACAGAGGCTTTTACCACCTCAACCCACCACGCGTCACCATTCATAGACTTGTGCATCTTTGCACTCCCACATACCTCTTTCGCAACATCAGCCATGCTATCTTTCAAAACATTCCAACAGTCATCCACGTCTAAGTCCGGTAGGCACACACTATTCAGCCTGTCTTGGACTTGACTCTCATAAATGCTTCCTACACTCGGGTCTTGCAACTTTTCACTCTTAATCCTTTCAAGTCCTTGCCAGTGCCTCCGCTTCTTAAACATACCCCGATAAATCGGCTTATAACCAAGCAGTAGTTCGTGTTAAGAGTTGGGCCGCTGAAAGTTCTCGTGTCCATTAAACACTTCTAGAGGCGACTATCAACCAAAATCAAATCTATCATACTCATTTGATCATTCCTTCTCCATGTATACGTCAGTATGTCCTTATGCTGAAACATTGTGTAAGACACAAAAAGATTTCTTTCCACACATAAATCTACTATATGCTTACCAGCATCATTCACTCTCTTATCACCATAGGGTCCAAGAATGGCCTCGTAACCTACCCGTCGTGTCCCCACCCAACCATTCAAGTCGCCACACAAAATCACTTTTTCATTTCCTTCAACCATATCCAGAACATCCCTTAAAGAATCCCAAAAATTTTTACAGGTCATGAGTCGACGACGAGTTAACTGGAGCATAGGTTGCTACCACAAAAACTAGCGTGACTCCTAGCTTAACACGGACCCAGAGCAGTCTCGGACCAACCAAACCATACTCTTTCAGGCCTGAAGCTAAGCGAGACGATACAATGATACCTACCCCAGCGCTGGCGTGATCGCTCTGTGATACACCAGACCAGAGAGCTAACCTGCCACCGGGGAGATCAAAAGTATCACTACCCTTTCAGTTAGTCTCTGTTACAGTAAATCCAGGCATCTCTCATACATTACATCAATCAATTCATTTATTTTCGCTTCCATTTCCCCTTTCACATTTCACGTGCCTATTTGATACTTTCCACTCCTCGATTCGCCTGTTCGGTCCTGGCATGATGGGTGGCGGCCCCCATTGCCGCATCTGCCTCTTTTCGTACCGACGAAGGCGGATCGGTACGCGTCGCCTTCAGGGAACGCCCTAACCCGCTCTGCGGTACTCTTTCGGGCTAGAATTGCAGTCCAATAGACTGGCAGGGATCGCGACGTGCACGCTTCTGGCCACTGACCCCGTAATTAATATTTTGCATATTAAATTCCATGAAAATTAGTCGAATTATTTAATTAATTAAATTAAAAATTAGACAAATTCAGTAGTATAAAAGCTAATAACACAAAATAGGGTAATAAAACATGATGGAGTTTTACATCTTTGTACGTAAGATACTCAATAAAGCTTACAACCCTGTATAGCTTTAAAAGAATCTCACTCACTTTAAATTGTATGAGAGTGTGTCTTTAAGTCGATGTTGCATTGGTTCTAAAATCCTTTATAGTGGTCCAGTAAGTTGGCCCTCCATTTCTTTTGTTTTATTGCCCGCTATTAATTCTCTGTATCCAGACAAACTTATTTCTTTCAAACTTGAAGCAAACTGCATTCTTATTTATTTATTTATTTGTTTAGACGCACCAACAGCATAACCTATACAACATTCATAACAATTCTTAAGCATCTAAGTCCTAATAACTAATATGTATGTCACTTACAGGCATGTACAACATGCACCAAATCTAAGTAACATAAAGTATTTATAATTTAAATCTAGGGTGGTTTTAACTAATAATTATAGTACAGGGAAAAGATAACAAAAAAACACTTAAGACACATAATTATTTAATTGCGGATTTTATTAATCAAGAGCGTACGAAACTGGCAGAGTTCTAGGGAGAAAACATCTTTAGGTTCGTTACTGAACCATGTTATATATATGCGCCACACATGCGAGGTATTGGTGATTTTTTACCAAAAACCGTAGTTCGGAAGGGTGGTTGAAACATAGAAATTGGATGCCGCGGAATTCTGTATGATATCTTAAATTTAAAAAGTTTTAGAAGCTGAGGGCAGTCAATAAGATTGTTGAAAATTTTATACATGAATTTAAGGTCCAAAAATGTTTTGCGCTTACTTAAGGAAGACATGTTAAAGTACTTTAGTTTTTCGTGGTATGATAATTTTTTCTTTCCGATTTTCGCGAAATACGATAGATGCCATAAAAATCTTTTTTGGACCCTTTCTATTCTTAGTGTATGGGTAGCGTAGTGGGGCCTCCATACAACAGGACAATATTCTAATAGGCTGCGAACTAAGGCGTTATACAGAGTAATACGTGTCTGTGATCGCTTAAATATTTTGCCGTTTCTGGTGATGAAACCTAACATCTTAGATGATCGCTTTACAATATAATCTATATGTGGCACAAAAGTTAATTTTCTGTCCAATATTATTCCGATGTCCCTGATTTTATCTACTTCTTGGAGTACCTTGCCGTCGATACAATATTTTGATTTAATTGTGCGATGTTTTCATGTAAATTTTATGAAGAAGCATTTATCTACATTTAATTCCATTTTATTAACACGACACCAATCACATAGCTTATCTAAATGCTGCTACACCAGGAAAACATCGGTTTCACATTTCATAGTTCGGGCAATTCTCACGTCGTCGGCGAATAAATAAGGCATTGATGAAATAAAGCTACTAGGAAGATCATTAATAAAGATATTAAAAAGGATTGGACCTAAATAAGAACCTTGTGGGATGTCCGAGGATATGTTATAGAGCTTTGACTCATAGCCTTTTACGACTACGAAGAACGACCTATCAGTCAGATAAGAGCGAATCCAATTGTTGAAGTTTCCTGTAAAGCAGTATATAGCTAGTTTGTCAATAAGAGGTAAGTGTCAAAGGCCTTACTGAAGTCTGTGTAAATAACGTCAACTTCATCATGCTTATCGAGGGCTTCAGCAATGCCTTCAACGAAGGTGATCAAATTCGTGCAAGTTGACTTAGATTTTACAAATCCATGCAGGTGATCACTGATATATTGTAGTAAGTGGCTTTGAATTAAGGGACAAACAACTGATTCGAATACTTTTGCCATTGTCGACAGGATTGAAATAGGCCGATAATTTTTAACAGAATTCTTGTCACCTGATTTATGGATAGGTACGACCTTTGCAATCTTCCATTCACTAGGAAAGGTGCCTCGTATCCAATGAGTAGTTGAATATATAATGTAGAGGTGAGACTAATGGTATAGCACAGTTTTTGATCAAAATTTTTGGGATTCCATCGGGGCCCGAAACCTTTCCTGAAGTGACTTTAGTTTTTTTAAATTTGTATCTTTGGATATTTTAGGACTACCTAGACAGAAGCTATTTTGTGCTATGTCAATGAGATTCAAATTGACTATATTTTTGTTTCCTGGGTCTGTTGTAACGTAAGATTCAGAAAATGATTTAGCAAATAGGTTACATATGGCTGATCCATCGGATTCATAATTCACTCCGTTTGTTATTATATATGTATAAGAATTTATTTCGTCTTTTTTGGAATTAGACATACGTCTGGCTGAGAATTTCCTGGAAATAGCAACGAGTACTCCTCCTCCATCCTACAGACCATAGAAGCCAGAAGACTGTCTATCCCTCCGAAAAACTTCGCAACAGTTGTCAAACTGTCAAACAGTTCGGTACTCAACACACTATGATTAAGCCATGTTTCGCATAAAACAATTATGTCGTAACTTGTTAGCAGTAATTTACTAAAATTACTTGAGTTTTGGATCTAAGACCTCTGGTATTTTGATAGTAAATAGATATACTATCCATAATGTTGGCTTAAGCCACCAAATTATGCGTAAACTACAAAAAGAATATTTTAAATTAGCAAAAACGTTTTTGTCCTTAGCAAATATGTAGCTTGAGTCATCACTTTTACGCATAAATATACGTCCACCTCGGACCCACACGTATTTATAGCCCTTTTCTTTCGCTGTCTGTCTGGCCGCCGCATGCAAAGATTTATTTGCTAGAGATAAGTGTTCCATGACGTATATTACTGACGTGGGCCCCGTATACCCTAGATGAGAACTGTTAAGTTTGTCATTTAGGCTCTTTGGTCTGTTGAACTTTGTGACTGATGCCAAAAAGGAGTCTCGAACCTTTGTATTACTGAGCTCCACTATTATGGAGCGTGGGTGTGGTTATTTTCAGGATTCAGTTTGGCTGTCCTTGTCACATGTACAATGTTTTCATCTTTAAGTTCAAGTTCCACCACTTTGCTGAGTGCTTTTACGATGCCAAACAAGTTCTCAGTTTTTTTATCCGGGATGCATTGAATGTAAATGTTTTTGCAACGCACATTCTCTTCTAACAAATTTATTCTTGCGGTAAGATTTGTAACTCTTAATTGCATTTCACAGTCATGTTTTTGCAGAGTTTTTATCAGCTCATCGTTCTCTTTGCCTTTTTTCAGCATATCCTCCACTTGATCACTTATGTGATCCATAGCCTTATTGATGCTTCTTATCTCATCCTTCACCGAAGATAACTCGCTGCAAAACTGTTTATTGAAGTCCTCCATATGCTTTGACAAAATTTCATCCATAACTTGACGCATTTCCTCTCGCGTTACAGGGAAATCTTGTCTACTAGGCGGGGATGACAAAGCCAGCCTCTTCGTAGGTCGCAGAGTTACATTTTGGTTTACATGAACTGGTGTGTTGTCATCTTTGGATGCTTTGGGGGTTAATTCTCTACATCGGGAACACAACCAATCCTTGGAAGCTTTTGTGGGTGTAGGTTTATTCTTCCCCAGAAAGAGACACAGATGACGATATTCTTTTTTGTATTTCGAGCATTGAGTATACTTGTCATCATTGTTGCTAACACTGCAGCAACCCCATTCCAAGTTTAGCGAGGTCATTTTCTAACAATTTCTTAATTTTATCGATCTAAATAAAATTAATAATGTTAGTGCACAGTAGCAAATGCCCCTTAACTGACTAAAGGAAATAAAATAACATTCGCAGTTCAAAATGCACAGCAATAAATGCCCCGGTCGCTGCGCTGCTTACGCTTACGCTAGGCGTCGAGTGAAAAAGGTCCTATGTGATGCGGATTTCAAACACGCTTACGCGTCTTAATCACACGTTTGCAATGTTTAATATTTTGCAGTAATGCGGGAGATTTCTTATTACACAGCACTTAGTACTTTGGTTTTTAGGTCTAGAATCAACGTTTCACGCAAAAACTATTACACTTCCTTATTGCTCGATGTTCGTAGTTTACTTTTATCAAAAATACAAATGTAATTTAAATACGGCGTGCACAACATAGAAGTTACTCGTATGAAGGCGTACACAGACTTGAATTAAATTAAAAATTAGACAAATTCAGTAGTATAAAAGCTAATAACACAAAATAGGGTAATAAAACATGATGGAGTTTTACATCTTCGTACGTACGATACTAAATAAAGCTTACAACCCCGTATAGCTTTAAAAGAACCTTACTCACTTTAAATTGTATGAGAGTGTGTCTGTAAGTCGATGTTGCATTGGTTCTAAAATCCTTTATAGTGGTCTAGTAAGTTGGCCCTCCATTTCTTGTGTTTTATTGCCTGCTATTAATTTTCTGTATCCAGACAAACTTATTTCTTTCAAACTTGAAGCAAACTGCATTCTTACTTCGCGAAATGAAAAATATTTCTTAATCTTTTCTCTAAATAAATACCTGGGCATTAAACGCTTTCTTGTTGAGTGTTGTCGAATAAAAATTTTAACTTAATAGCAATTTTATTTCAAGTTTTTAAGGCTGGAAGCATATTTCACAGACAATAATTGAAATTTTACACAAAATTGAACAAAAATCAATTATTTTAAAAGCTGTTTCTGAGGATCGAAAAATTCGTAAATATTATTTTTTGTCAAGACTGCATTCACAAAGGGAGCAACTGTTTTTATATCACGATATCATAACCGTGGTAGTAATACAGATAATGTTACACAATATCAGAAAGTATGTGTACTTGCGCGTCCAAAGAGATTCCTAAGTTTTTATTATGTTTTAAGTGCTGTTTTATAAATTAGAAATGGTAACTAATTTTTTGAGCGGTTATTTAAATATTCAATACGTTATTATGATCAGTTGAAAACATATTGAACAGTTATTTAATTTAATGGCGGTTGATTAATTATTGCGACAGTAAAACATGGATAGTAATAAAAAATCAATAATTCGGTTAATTTTCACAAAATGTCAATTCTAAAAATAATTGAGCAGTCCAAAAATCGAATGAGCGGTAAAAATGATGGAATGAGCGGTTTGATAAATAGTTCGGCGAGCGGTGACGCCCGAACTCAAAGAGCAATTTTTCAATAAATGGGAAGTTATATTGTTGAAAAATAAAGAAGAATGGATGAACTACAGGAACATATATCTGCCCAAACTTTTGTAAACATATATATTTTTCTGTCCATACGCTTGTAGCACGCCGTACCTCCTGTTAAACCTAGAAACATTCCACTCGGACAAAAAAGGAAGAGAGGCTGACCGTCGAAAGCCAAACCTGCTCTAATTATACAATAAGTTTATTTCAGCTGCTACTAAGAAAATTTTTAGTCATTTTAATTACTTAAGTATGTTTCGAATTACGAATTAAAGTTCCCATTATTATTACTTTTACAAATTGTTTTATTTAATTCTTTTAGTCAAGGCAAAAGTAATTTAATTTTTCATTACTATTTAAGTACTGATTTTGATTTTATTTTAATACCTCATTGTTTATAGAATTGCTTAGAATCAGATTTCTTACCGACAAATTCCGATTTATTACTGCTCACACATAACCGCTCGTTTAATAATTTTTACCGCCTATTTAATTTTTCTGCTAAATTATATATTTCATTATTTTTTATTACTTATTTTTGTATACTTTACTGATTACTTTTACCTGCTGAACTAGTTATTAAACGTGCTATTTATAATTTTTAACTTACCAAAACTGCTAATTACAACTCCCTCTTTAAATTAGTGCCATTAGGAATGAACATGAATACATAATTTATATATTTATTATACCTCTGTAGTCTAGCGGTTCAGTTGTTGGACTTAACTGCCTGAGGTCCCGGGTTCGAATCCCGGGCCGGGCAACAAAAATAAAATTGGGATTTTGCAATTATCTAATAAAAAAACGTAGCTCGGGATTAGATAATATGTGCACGGTAGGTGAGAGGCTTGTCACCTGTCACATTGTAGGACTGAGTGACTTCGGCAAGTCGTGGATGCCCTGGTTGTGTCTCTGTCTATCTCTTCGGGAATATGTACTACTACTACTACTAATACATAATTTTGACTGTCTTTGCTTCTTACCTTCTTGTCTTTTGGAGGGAGGTGAAGAAGTCTCGAAGTTGTTCGTCTTCCTCCAGAATGAATAGAATTAAGTCTAAGAGTGGTGATATTCTTGCAAGCACGCATGACGTGACAAAACGGTGGAGTGAATTTTATGGAGATATGTATGAATGTGCCCAAGATGCTGCCGCTGGGTCCGAGTACTCATATGACTCGGAAATAGCGGAGGCATCGACAGCATTTTCGCGGTTTCAGGTCTGGAAGAGGATGTACGGATCAAGTGGTTTCGCTTCGCAACATTGTAAGGAAGCATCTGGCTGTTGGTCAGAAGGTTTTCTGCGGTTTTGTGGATCTCGAAAAAGCGTTTGATAGGGTTTACGTAAGGAACTTTTGGACATTTTGCCAGATTATGGAATAGTCGGGTCCCTGCTGCGTGCGGTGCAATCAATATATTTAGACTGTAAAGCATGCGTGCGGGTGGATGGCAACATATCGCCTTGGTTTGATGATAATATTGGCGTCAAGCAGGGTTGTGTGTTGTCAGCGCGCTTGTTTATCTT